>UFQX01001755.1:0-14591 GCA_900497675.1 Arapaima gigas
AATCACTTTTAACAGACAAAAAGTATAACTAACACAAAAAATGTTTTATAGCAAATCCCTGATATACTAGTAACATGGCCGGGTATTAAGGATTATTATGTTGTTTACAAACAAATGATAATGGTGAAGTACACAGTAAATGATATGTTTCATTCGCAGGTAGAACAGTTTCATTTTTTAAATCTGAGAAGATGATGAGCTTGTCCGGAGGCTATGAAAACACACACTTCTGTTATGAATCCTCCAACAGGTCTTGTCCAAAACATGTTTATTCCTCCTCGGTTCGGGCTCCTCTCTATGTTTTATTAGTGTCTGTTATAACTGTGACTGTATGTGGAAATCTTCTGGTCATCATCACTATATCTCATTTCAAACAGCTCCACACTCCCACCAACTACCTTGTCCTCTCCCTGGCTGTAGCCGACTTCCTAGTGGGGGCCGTCGTCATGCCCCCCAGCATGGTTCGCTCACTGGAGACCTGCTGGTATTTGGGCAGCATCTTCTGTAAAATACATGCCAGTACAGATGTCATGTTATGCACCATTTCCATTTTAAACCTTTCATTGATTTCCATCGATCGCTACTATGCTGTCTGTCATCCTCTCCGATACCAGAGTAAGATCACAAACTGTGCCACAGTGACCATGATCCTGACCTGCTGGAGTTTTTCTTCTGTTTTTGGGTTTGCAATGATACTTTCAGAGTTGACTACCTGGGACACTGAGGACATTTACATGAAAAGTTTTCACTGTGACGGAAGTTGCACTGTGTTGGAAAGCACGATATCGAGGATTATTTTATCTGTTGTTGCTTTTTTCATCCCAGCCCTGGTTATTATCGTCCTCTATCTGAAGATCCTCATCATTGCCAGGAGACAGGCCTGTTCCATCCAGAGCAGAGTCTGTGCAAATGTCAAGGCGAGAAACACAAAAACCGCTTTAAACAAAAAGGATCACAAAGCCACAAAGACACTGGGGATTGTTGTTGGTGTTTATCTCACCTGTTGGTCCCCCTGGTTTCTATGTAACCTGAATAATCCAGTTATAGGTTTTTTTTCTTCAGTCCTGACAGAACTTCTCATATGGCTCGCCTATCTGAACTCTGCAATAAACCCAATTATTTATGCCTTTTCTTTCACCTGGTTCAGAAAGCCATTCGAGAGAGTTTTTCAGAAAAAAATCAAATTCTAAGCAGCATAATTTTGTATATGTATGTATATATGTATGGTTGGACAACATTTCTTATATTTAGTCTGAGTTTTTCCATCCAGTGCAAGTTGACTGTCATTAGAGATGCAGTTAAGCAATAAATAAAAACCTCCTCTGTTACAAAACTGCACAATGATATGTACTATGCAAAATGAACATTTATATATATATAATACATTTTTTATGTATATAAATATATATAAACATGGACTTGAAAACGCCTGGAGTTTTACAGTAAGTGTGGCTTTAAATCTTTGACTTGTTCCTCTTTAGCTGAGAATAAAAGAATAAAATATGTTTCACTCCAGCAGCAGGTTTCAATGCAAATATCCTCTTACTACAGGTACAAAAAGGTGAACCAGTTGTTTGCATTATTAAAACTTCCCCCACTTGAGGCTTTTGTGGGAATTTTAAATTATGTTTTTCATGTTTTAGATGCACCAAACTATCTTTATCCACATGACAAAATTCTCCCTAATATCTTTACAATCTGCAGTTTTTTTAGTGCAAAGACATATTAATTTTTCACTCTGAATAACATGTGCATGTGGCCACCCTGTGATGGACTGGCATCCCATCCAGGGTGTTTCTGAGCCTAGCACTGTAAAAAACACATATGCACTTCTCATAGCATGTGTGTGTGTGTGTGTGTGTGTGTGTGTGTGTGTGTGCTTGACAAATTTCAGAGTCATGCACAAAAAACAAAGAAGCAGACAAATAAAACTGAGCTTTATAGATATTGCATAAAAATTACTTCTGTTTTTACTACCTGTCCACTGGACTAAAACT
The DNA here is from genome assembly GCA_900497675.1 of Arapaima gigas. NCBI lineage: Eukaryota > Metazoa > Chordata > Actinopteri > Osteoglossiformes > Osteoglossidae > Arapaima > Arapaima gigas. The sequence continues at coordinate 1,998 of UFQX01001755.1, forward strand.
GGCTTTTGCATCTCTGGCGTCCGCCTGTTCAACAGCACAAACATTTATGTACTAAATGTGTTCTTTCCTCTTTCTGCCTGGGTAACGCCAGGTAATTCAGCTTGTTATAATACAAACCATCCTGCAGGATCCACCCTTATTCTCACAACACACACAGCTCTGGATCCAGACCACGCTCATATCCCACCTGGACTACTGCAACCCCTTCCTGTGTGGTCTTCAGGCCTCTGCCAGCAAGATTTACTAGTTGATGCCGATTTCCCTGGCACAAGTTGTGTTTAACCTTCCATGTGTGCATCCTGCAGCTACCTGTATTAAGTTCAAGACAAGGTTGAGGCCTATAAGACTATGGATGGATCTGCACCTCATCACTCGCTACCCTTCTGCCAGACTGCTTCGCTCTTGTACCTCTGGCCACCTGGTGGTCCCACATGCAGGAGGTCCAAAATCAAAAGGTAAAAGTCCTCAGTTCACACCTCAAAAGTAACAAAAACACATCTTTTCAATACCCACTTTTCTCCTGATCTGCTGCCTACTTCAGAACCGTTCACTGCATTATCTGTTTAATAAATGTTAAAAAAAAAAATTGCATTCCCTGTCAGTTCCACAGTACATGCTGCAGCAACTTTTGGTGAAACACCCTTTTGTTTACACTGAGGGGAGAAAGCATGCAAAGTAAATGAATGGAAATGCAATTTTGAATAATACCAGATTGATGGCTCCTGGGTACTTGAGATGTAAAACAAGTTTCAAGTCAGGAGGTCTTCAAATTCCTATAAAGTCTTCACGTGTCTCTTTTGAATATCCTTGAAGGACATCTGGCTGGATTTAAGGTGACCCATTGCATCAGAGCTGCCACCCTTTCCTTTATCCTCATTTTATTGACCCCTCTGCTGCATGTGTCACTGTCAACTAAAGGATTCCATGCTCCTCTTTAGAACAGTCTAAAATCTAAACATTAATCCACCCCCCAGTAGGTTCCTCCACCTGGTGGAGGTATTGTAAATAACTGGATAACAAGCTTAACAAGCGAATAACAGTCGGCTGCAATGGTGGCTTCTATCGGCACATTAAACTTACACCCCAGTTTTGCAGGTAGTTGTTGTGTAACATTTCAAGGATCCGACCAAATCTAACAACACGCTTTAAGGCCTAAACTCCTGAATCTACTCCCTGTCTCGTCTTCCGAGCTCTGCGCTCTATGCTTTTGAGCTGAGTTAGATTCATCTTCATATGTCTCTGTTGAATGTTGTTCCCATACATGAGCCACAAGGCTGGACAGCCCCTGGCAAAGGGCAACAGCACCTGTCAGAGCAGCCAAGCACATAGTGACACTGTCACACGGTCACTTCCAACATAAAACCAGCACAACTGCACAACTGTAGAGCCCACAGCACTCTAAGACATTTTTTCTTTTCAGATTTGAGCAAAATAACGCACGGTCGCCATGAGATTCAACACCAGACCCTTGGACATAAATCAGGTTTAACTCAAAAACAGATTTCAGCCGAGGGAGCCGTTTGTTTACAGTTTTAATTAAACTTTTGGGAAAAAATCTGTGAAAAAGGGTGACGTGACGTACAGAACTGTGGCCGATCATAAGAGTACATAAGAGAGCCCCCTGTATGAACTTCTGCTGTACTGAAACCTTGGAACTGATGTAAGATTCATGAGAAAACAATAGTGCCAAACAGAGGAGCCATTTAAAGACAAAGAATTTAGGTTTCGTGCTGAGAAACATGTCGCAGCCATATGGTGACATATTTCTGAGCCCCGATTGTCTCAGGAAATATCCTTTATTTCTTTGTTTGTAAATATTAGGAATGAAGCTGTTTGTTCTAGAAAATATCCTTAATTTATGTGTTTGTCAATCTTGCAGCATCTTCTAGTATTGCTACTGAAGGAAGCTTCAGGAATCAGGATTCCAGGAAACTGCTCTTGATCAGGTGCATACATCTTTATACCTTGTCTTCACAAACACAAGATCGCCTTTTGGTTAAGATCATGTGGGGTTTTAATTGCCATTACGTGCTAGATTTTAGTGGGAGTGGAGGGGAGCCTAATCTATGATCAGCGAGTGGCTAAACCGCTGCTGCCACAGGGTGAATCTTTACTCCCTTGAAGGTTCTTTCGTATCCTTTTTAGCCCGGTGTATGTAAGGCGTGACCAATAGGTTGCTTGTCCACTGCTGGCGAGGAAACGAGGAAAAGGTGCACGGCATTAACCATCAGGAGGGGCAGAGTCCGGTGCAGGGGGCAGGGCGGTACCCCACCTAAGGAGTCAGAGCCTGCCGAGCGACGATTACGGCCACGACGACCTCCTCCCACGCTCCCAGAGGGCAGTTCCCTTGTTTGAGTACTAGAGTGGCTACGGAGTTGTGCTGGCGGGGTGGGACGTCGCCATTGCTCTGTGGACCTTGTGGCCAGGGCATCAGGGTTACTTCTGGGACGTCTCCTTGGGTGTCCCCTAGGACGGGGACCTGGCTTCTCAGGGTGGAGCCGGTGGAAGTCCGCCACTAGTCCTGGATCAAAGATGTCTTGTGCGGGAACCCAACTCCTCTCCTCCGGACCGTAACCTTCCCAGTCTACTAGATATTGTAACTGCCCCGCTCTTCTCTAATAATCTGGCAACTTGCTCACCACGAAGGCTGGAGTACCATCTACTTCTAGCGGCGAGGGTGGGACGTATGCGGGGAGTGCTTCGTCCAGCTGTCCCGGAATGACTGGTTTGAAAAGGGAAACATGGAAGGTGTCAGATACATTAATGTTTACAGGTAAGTCCAACTTGTACGTGACTTCATTAATTCACTTTATTATTTTGTAATGACCCAGGTATTTAGGTCGGAGCTTTCTGCACCCTTCGGGAAATTTGAAATCTTTTGAGGATAATCAAACTCGATCTCTTGGGTGGTAGATTGGAGTCTCTCGGCGACGCTTATTTGCATGGGCCTTGTAGCGCTGAAGGAGCCTCTCAATTTGTTGATGGGTCCTCTCCCAGACCTACTCACTTCTTTTCGTCCAGTCATCTACAGCAGGAATGTCTGCAGGGCCTGCCACCCAGGGCATTAGAGGTGGTTGGTAACCCAAGTAGCATTCAAACGGGGTCAATCCAGCGGAGGCACAGCCTAAGGAGTTTGTGCCTCTGCAGGCTGGAATGCTGTGGGTAAACCCTCAAACGGAATAAACCAATACCTGCGCGAAAACCTGTCGACTACCGTTAGCATACAATTATGAGACTGTGAGGAGGGAAGATCCGTGACAAAGTCTACCGTAAGGTGCGATCAAGGACGAGTAGGAACTGGAAGGAGAACATATTTCCCTGCAGGTAAGGTTTTAGGGGTTTTGCACTGTGCACACGTAGTGCACGAGGCAACAAACCAAAGGATGTCTCGAGCCATATTCTCCCACCACTAGGGTCTAGAAAGCAACTGAAAAGTTCATGTTTCCCCAGGATGACCCGTTACCAGTGACATATGAGCCCAAGTGATGAGACAATCCCTGCAAGCCTAAGGCACGTATTGTTTATCAACCGGGCATTGCGATGGAATTGTGATGCTTTCTAACTCCTTATCCATCTCCTCTTCAATCTCCCATCTTATGGAAGATACCTGGCAATCTGGGGGCAAAATAGGAGAGGGCTTCTCTTTCCTAGGCTCACTAGGTGAATGGTCCCTTTAAGACAAGGCGTCAGCCTTTGTGTTGCGAGTATCTAGTACATACGTGATGGAGAACCGAAACCGGGAAAAAAATAGTGCCCATCGGGCCTGTCTAGGGTTTAACTGTTTGGCGCACCACAGATACTCTAGGTTGTGGTGATCCTGAAACCTGAATAGGGTAGTTAGCACCTTCTAACCAATGACACCATTCTTCAAGTGCTAACTTAATGGCTAGAAGCTTGCATTCCCTTATGCCATAATTTTTCTCTGCTGGGGTGAGTTTGTGACAATAAAAGGGGATGGGTGTAACTTCGCAAGATTCCCTACCCGTTGCGAAAGCACAGCGCCTATCCCCACGTTCGAGGCATCGACTTCCATCATGAACGGTTTTGACAGGTCGGGATGTTTCAGCACGGAAGCCTTGGTAAAACGCCTGTTTGAGGGCCTTAAACACTTGCTCTGCCTGAGGATTCCAAAGTAGGGTTCTGGATCCTTTTCTACTTTTTATTTAAGGATGTGAGAGGCGCTGCCTTACTGCTATAATTTTGAATAGAACGCCGATAAAAGTTAGCAAAGCCTAGAAAACGCTGCAGTTCTCACACATTTTTTGCAATAAGCTAATCCCGTACTGCATTAATTTTAGCGTTGTCCATTACAATCCCTAATAATAANTGAATAGGCTAATCCCGTACTGCCCTAATTTTAGCGTTGTCCATTACAATCCCTAATAATAATAACCTAATAATAATATAACCTAAAAACTACAAGGGGATCAGATAGGTTACCGAGAAAAAAAGGGGACCAGCAGGTGAGATAAACACCTACGACGATCCCGAGCGTCCTGGTGGCTTTGGGCTCCGTCTTGTTTAAAGCAGCTTTGCCCTTTTCCGGTTTCACATTTGCACAGACTCTGCTCTGGATGGAACAGGCCTGTCTCCTGGCAATGATGAGGATCTTCACATAGAGGATGATAATAACAAGGGCTGGGATGAAAAAAGCAACAACTGAGGAAGTTAAAGTTGACATCCTGGTTTGTACTAGAAGACAGTTTCCCTCACAGTCCACGTGCTCATTGTAAATATCCTCAATACCCAAAGTGTTCAAGTTCAGAAACACCATCATGTAGCCATGTAACGCAGACAGAGTCCCACCTGAGGTGGCTCGGCCCCACGATGGAACCCCCGCTGCCCCAGCCCGAGGAGTGGAAGAGGAGCGGGAGCCTGAGTCCTCCACCAAGCTGAGGCATACCACCCGGTTTTGGTGGAGGAGAACCGAAGCGGCAGCGGACATCCCGGATCGGTCTGGTTTTATGCAAGAAGTCATCTTTAGAGTGTTGAGCCTTGCCGCAGGACACATTGTCTGTGTCCAATGCAACGGCCCCCAGCGCTTTGTCGACCTGACGGTCCTCACGGAAAAGACTTACCAGAAGGCGGTGGAGATGTGTAAGCTGTAGAAAGAGAAGGGGTTGAAGAAATTCCAGGTGGAGCAACTATGGTGGATGGACCAAATAATCATCACGGTCCACGTCTTCAACCCATTTGTCCCTGCCGAGGCGGTCGAGGCCTTCCTGAAGGAGCACGTCGACCTCCTTCCCGGCCGCAGGGAATTGTGGGACGAATTCGTGATGTGGAATGGGAAGAGACAGTATCAGGTTCGCTTGTGTCCCGACCCTGTGGCCCCCAACGGATTTCACCATCCCCCAGCGTTCTTCCGTATTGGAAGCAATAAGGGGTACCTATTTCACTCGCAGCAGCCCCTCTTCTGTCAGATCTGCCAGGGTAGAGGGCACACTGGTGAGGCTTGCAAGAACATGAACTGTGTGGGGACCGGCCATTTTGCCAGGGACTGTAAGGGCCCTCGCCGATGCAACGTTTGCAAGAGTCAAGACCACTTGACCAGCCTCTGACCCCAGTATAGGCCTTCGTACACCGACGCCCTGTAAAGGAAAAACGGGGTCTCTGGCAGAGGAGCAGAAGGACCTGACTGGGAGAGAGGAGTTGGAGGTGCACCCAGAAACAAAGGCGGGGGCTGAAGTGGACCCTGGCATGGCCGGGGAGCTCCAGGCATTCAGCCCTGCCCCTACTCTGGGAGACCTTTTGAAAAAGAAAAAAGAAGATACCCAGTCTGGGATGAAGAAAAAAAAAAAGAAATGGCAGGGGGGGGCAGCCCGAAGAGGAGTCGTCATCAGCCGCCTCCTCGGATGAAGGCCGGGAGCGATACCCCTCCCCGCGACAGATGAACAATGCCTGGGTCACAAGGCGGTCCCCTTCGACATCTTTAAACTAAGGATTCGAAAGAGGACCGCTTTCGTTTGCCTCGTCAGAGTCGGAAGCGTAGTCAACGGCAGGATGGTGTCAGATAGTGTGGTCAGGTCTATTTTTTCTGGGGAGGGGCTTTTTAATAGTCGACTTTTAACATCTTAGTGTCTTAATTTTATAATTTCATACCCCAATGGCTGATTTTAAAGTTTTAACTCTTAACGTCAGCGTTCTTACAAACTTGGTTAAGAGAACTGCCGTGTTTAATCAGCTTTTGTCCTGTGCCTTTAACCTATGTTTTTTGCAGGAAGTTCACCTCCGGGACCAGCGGGACATAACTCTCTTCTCTCGGGAATGGAAGAAGGGTGAGTCCTACTGGACCATAGGTGGTGTCCACTCTGCAGGCGTGGGGATACGCCTACGATAATGTAAGACCTTTTATTGTTAATCCTGGCCGGGTTTTGCGGGTGGACATCACGTGGAGAAGTTCGCACATTTGTGTACGTTCCGCCTACACTCCAGTGGAGGTCAGGTCCCACATTGCTCTGCTGGAGGAGCTGGTCCCGCATTGTGTAATGGATAGGCACTTAAAAATAGGAGGTGTCTAACATTTTTTAGAAGTTTTTTATTCACAGTTTTAACCTTACTGACGGTTTTAACAAGTGTAACCCCAGCAATCCAGGCATTACCTGGCGCAACAGCCGCGGGGCCTGTAGTCGTTTGGACTACGTTTTAGCATCTTGTTCCGTTGTTTTCAAAAGTGTAACTGTCGCCCCAGTAGCCCTCAGATCATGTGATCGTCGAGGCCACGGTCTCCATCACCGCCCCGAGTCACAGCCGGGGCTACTGGAAGCTCAACCTGGAGGTACTCCAGGAAATGGAGTACAGGGACTTGTTTTGTGACAGCTTTTCCGTGTGGCAGGAGGCCGTGGATGATTACCCCTCGTTAGCTGAGTGATGGGTGGGGGTCAAAGCTAAGGCCAAGGCCCTCACCATTAATTATTGTGGCCGTAGAGCCGCTTTGCGCCACCGAGGCATCGCTAGGCTCGAGGAGGAACTCCACGAGCATTATGCCTGTCATAACAACGGAGGAGTTTTTGATCACCATAGGGCTGTGGACATAAAGGCCGTTTTGAGGCAGCTGCATGAGCAGCAGGCCAGGGCCTTTTTGTTTAGCACCAGAGTGAGAGAGGTTGAGGAGAATGAGAAGTGTACCTCTTATTTTTTCAATATAGTTAAGGATTTGAAACGTAACGGGGTTTTTCCTCCTTACGGAAATCGCAAGGGAAATCCTTCACCGATACTGCCCATGTGTGGGAAGTTGCATCTTGTTTTTATAGGGTATCTTTTTAAAGTTAGGGAAACTGACCTGGTATTAGAAAGGAGCTTTTTAGATAAGGTGTCATCCTTCATTACCCAGTACACCCTTGGGAGCCTGGAAAGCCCCGTCACTTTGAGTGAGCTGACCGAAGTGCTTGGTAAAATGAACCGGCACAAGGTTCCCAGCCTAGACGGCCTGCTGGTAGAATTTTATTCCACCTTTTGGGATGTCTTACGGCTAGTATTTTTGTGTGTAGCTGAGGAGGTGCTTAGCCGTGGCATGTTGACTAGAAGTATGAGGACCGGGGTGCTCTCCTTGTTGTACAAGAAAGGTAACAAAGCTGACCTTGCCAACTGGAGGCCCCTTACGATGCTTTGCGTGGACGCAAAGCTAATCGCAAAGGTCCTCACCGAGCGCCTGAAGCGGGTAATGGCTGACCTGGTCCACAAGGATCAGATCAGTGGGGTTCCCGGGTGATCGGCGATTTGGAAGTTGCACCTGGTTCGGGAAGCGATCGCTTTGGCGGAAGACCGAAAGGTCTTCGTGGCTTTGGTCAGCCTGGACCAGGAGAAGACATTTGATCAAGTTGACCACCGCTTTTTGTTGAATACCTTGAGTAAGATGGGCTTTGCCCCTCGGTTCCTGGGATGGGTTCGAACGTTGTACACGGAGGTAGGTAGTTGTGTTATTATTAATGGGTCTCTCGGGGGTTGGGTGCCCCAGCTTAGTGGAGTGAGGCAGCGCTGTCCCCGCTCCTTTACGCTCTTTACATTGAGCCACTGGCGGCTGCTGTTCACACTCACCCCAGAATCGACGGCCTTCTCCTGCCGGGAAGCGGCGGAGAGGTTGTAAAGTTGGCCCAGTACGCAGACGACACTATATTGTTTGTGTGTTTGGATCGGTCTCTCAGTCAAGCGCTGGACCTGGTTAAGGCGTTTGGGCGTGCTTCCGGTGCAGCGCTGAATCTCAGCAAGTCGCTCATCAAGTACTTTGGCAGCTGGAAAAATAGGACAGACGGCATTGCAGGTTTTCCCAAATGTGACGGTCGTCTCAAAGTGCTTGGGGTTAACTTCCTTGCAGAAGGTACGGCTAGAGCGAACTGGGAGGAACGCTTGGCAAAGGCCAGATGGAAAATGGGATTGTGGAGGACCAGGTCCCTCTCCTTTATAGGGAAGACTTTGGCCCTGAAGGTGGACATCCTCCCCACGTTGCTGTACTTAGCACAGGTGTACCCCCTGCCCTTCTCTATGAGAAGAGGCCTTAGGGCCTTAGAAAAGACATTTTCGATCTTGTCCGGGGGGGCAGGTACGAGTACGTGAGGAGGGGAGTCAAGTACCTTCTGAAGGAGGAGGGGGGAAGGGATGTGCCTGATATGAACCCTGGCACTCAGAAGGCCTAGGCCGCCCGGATCTGGCTGGTGATAAGCGTGACCAAGCAAGCGCTCTGGAATGCAAGATGCCAGCTGGTCCAAACAGGGGCAGATTTGGGCATTCAGGGTGTGTTTGCAAGAATCCGGACCAGCCTCAAGTTTAGGATGGAGATGGATGTCACGCAGTGGGGCTACACAGAAGCCAAACAGAGGTGGAAAGGCCACTTTTGGCTGTAGCCCCAAGGTTTTTGTGGCATCTTCTCCATCGTGGGTAAGTAACACATGTCTTTTCTTTCGCGTACAAAGACCAGTGACCCCTATTTTTTGGTTAGTGTATGTGATTAATTTTTTTGGTGTGTGTTTATGTTTTATGTTAGGTGTAGGGTTTTACGTATTTATTCACTTTTATATATTATTGTATATTTTTAGTATTTATTTATTTAATACATTGTCTATGTGTTATTTATTGTCATATATACTTTGGCTGCTGTAATTATTCATTTATTCATTCATTTACTCACGTGTATGTAGATATTAGTTGTTGTAGTGTAGTTTAGTGTTTCACTGAGGTGAGTGTATGGATGTTTCATTTATCCGTTTATATGTTAAATCACATTTATCACTGTGTTGACTGTCTGTCCTTTGTTAATAACTTTGAGTGTTTGTTTTTAATAAAGGGGAAGACGTGTTTGCACCCACAGAGGTAGGTAACGTCCAGCAGTACCCTGGAACAGGCCAGGGGACTGCCCATCTTCTGCGGTGGAGTCTGCCGATAAGTTTCCTTTGGCCTTTTTATTTTTTTAGTTAGAGCCTTGGGGTATGTTTTTTACTGTGTTAGATTTTACCATCATGTATTGTGAACGTGTTGGTTTTAAACTAGGATTTTATAATTTAGTTTTAAGTTTTACATGACGGTTTTAACTATTTATTGTAATGGTTTTAGAAGCTTTTAATAAAGTCGGAGATGATGAATGGAGAGATTACAACTGTCCTGTTGGACAGTTTGGTGATGCTTGACATAGTCAGTGCACGTCCATTCTGATCCAGAAGAAAAAAAAATAGTGATGATGACCAGAAGATTTCCACATACAGTCAGAATTATTGCAGCTTCTAATAAAACATAGAAAAGAGCCCAAACCGAGGAGGAATAAACATGTTTTGGACAAGACCTGTTGGAGGATTCACAACAGAAGTGTGTGTTTTCATAGCTTCTGGACAAGCTCATCATCTTCTCAGATTTAAAAAATGAAACTGATCTACCTGCGAATGAAAGCAGATCATTTACTGTGTACTTCACCATTATCATTTGTTTGTAAACAACATAATAATCCTTAATACCCTGCCATGTTACTAGTACATCAGGGATTTGCTAAAAAAAGTTTATTTTTCTGTGTTTAGAATGCTTAGTTTTGAACTTAGCTTAGAACTTTTTGTCATTTATCTGTAAAATTTTCAGCTTTCCAAGAAATCGCAAAATATTTTGAAAGGCTTCTCTATTCGAATCTATATGCAAAATATTTCTCAGCCGGACTTGCTGCCGAATATTGATATACCTTTAAAACACCACCTGCCGCCAAAACCCTGTTCATTTTTATCACTTTAAGCAACGACAATGTTTCTGTCTGCTATTTTGTCATCATTCTTACCTCACTCTGTAATCCTAGGGAAGTGCCCAGTAACAAAGTGAGATTCTGTGATATATTTATATAAGTATAAATAAATTATATATGTGTTTATCAGCTGGCCAGCTCATTGCCCATTATAATTTGTCGCGCTCTTTGTTTTTCCCATTTGCTTAAGTCTCTGGAAAAACAAACTGATCCCTTGACTAAAGCCTTTTATTGAAGGGGGAACGGAACAGTCGGTCTACAGTTTCCCCCAGTCCCTCAGTAATCTATTCAATGAGTTACGGTTGCCACCATCACGCTGTCCATGGTTGACATCTTTGACTTAAAACTGCATGCAGACATATATTTACTTATGTGCCCTGAGATGCCCTGATCACACGTCCACCTGACAGTCCCGCCTGGTGGATCATTAGTGTAAAGAGGACTCCGCTGGTTAGCATCACTGACACTAAAACACAGTTTTCAGTTTTTATCTGCTAATTTATAAGTTTTTACTTTATTCATGGTTTTATTTATCGAGTAGACACCTTTCTGCTAGATAATTCACGACGTAAGTAGAGTCTGGACTGTTTGCAGGAGTGAAAGTCACATGATGGCAGTGGGATGTCAATCTCCAGAAGTACCGCCTTCACAAGCGTTCTGCCCGTTCTTACAAAACGCAGTTTAAAACTTTGATTAAATTGCTGAAAAACAAAATTGCACCTTGATTAACGTACTTTTTTGGGAAAAAAACCCAGTTAAATTAGCATATGTAGATATTAAAGTCATGCAGTGCGGGTCCTGTTAAGTATTTCTGCTTGTCTGTTCACACCCAGATCTATTATTGATCACCAGAGGATAAGAGACATGGCGAAGAAACCATCTGGGGGGGTCCATTGGTAACAGCTGCATTTCAGAAGAATCCATTTAAATTTATTTACTGTTTTTCTGATCCCTGTCACTGACCCTATTTGTTTGGGCCATGAAATAAACCTGCCGTGTGAGAAAATGGTGGTTAAGAACATGTTTTACGGAGACTGTAAATGGCATCACCTGAATCTTTCATAACACACCGTTGTCACAGTGAATGGAAGATTCTGCACAGAATAAATAAGCAGTTACAGATTTATTTTTCCAAAAAATGTTTATGCGTTTTATATTTTGCACTGAACAAAAGAATTGTACTGGATGAAAAAAAAAACGGCTAAGATTCTTGAAAAGTGCACGGAAGGCATGTTCATATTTTAAAACAGGTGATATACTTTTGCTTTTGGATATTAATACATTTTTAATATTCTAAGAAAAATTCTTATGAACGGCTTCCTAAACCAGCTGAAAGAAAAAGCATAAATGACTGGGTTTATCCCCGAGTTCAAGTAGGCGAGCCACATTAGAACCTCAGGAAAGAGCGCTGAAGAAACATCCGGATTAATCAGGTTGCACATGAACAAGGGGGCCCAGCAGGACAGGTAAAGACCAACAACAAGTCCAAGCGTCCTGGTGGCTTTGGATTCTGTTTTGATGGAACTGGTTTGGCTCTTTTCACATTTCACATTTGCATAGACCGTGCTCAGAATAGAACAGGCCTGTCTCCTGGCAATGATGAAGATCTTCACATAAATGATGACAATAACAAGGGCAGGGATGACAAAAGCAACAACAGAAGAAAACACACTTGACATCCTGTTTTGCAACAGAAAGCAGTTTCCCTCACAGTGAGAACTTTCGTTGTAAATATCATCAATGCCCCAAGTAGTAAAACCTAAAAATATCATTCCAAACCCAATAAAAGCTGAAAGACCCCAGCAGGTCAGAGTCATGGTCACTGTGGAGCAGTTTGTGATCTTAGTCTGGTATCGCAGAGGATGACAGACAGCATAGTAGCGATCGATGGAAATTAATGAAAGATTTAAAATGGAAATCGTGCTAAGCATAATGTCTGTACTTGTGTGGATTTTACAGAGGAGATTTCCAAGGTACCAGCAGGTCTCCAGTGAGCGAACCATGCTGGGGGGCATGACGACGGCCCCCACTAGGAAGTCGGCCGCAGCCAGGGAGAGGACAAGGTAGTTGGTGGGAGTGTGGAGCTGTTTGAAATGAGATATAGTGATGATGACCAGAAGATTTCCACATACAGTGAGAAATATGACAGCTCCTAATAAAATATACAGCGGAGCTCTTACTGCGACTGGATATTCATGTCTAGGANGAAATATGACAGCTCCTAATAAAATATACAGCGGAGCTCTTACTGCGACTGGATATTCATGTCTAGGACAAGAGCTGTTTGAAGATTCATAACAGAAGAGTGTGAAATTGGATGTCTGAAATTGGCTCATATTTTAAGATTCAAAAATGAAAGGTGCTTCACCTGAAAAGTGAAA
>UFQX01001756.1:0-46624 GCA_900497675.1 Arapaima gigas
AAAAAAGGGTTCACACTGACATCAAAATTGTATTTGGACAACCAGTTTTAATAGTGTGCATACAGCATGAAAACGTGCGAGAAAGTCTATTTTTATTTCAGGCATAATATATTTCTTTTTCACATTCAAACAAAGCAATTTAAGAGTTTTAAATTATTATGAGAATAAGCAACAGACAAATGAATCAGGTCCTACCTTTGTAGATACTTTTCAGATTATTCAGGTGAGTGCCCTACTCGCTGTCTCTGTGAGTCTCTCTTTCCACTCACCTCCTATTTCTTTATAACCAAGTCTTGCTTGCTTTGAATTTATTTTCTTGTCCTTACTGTCCTTGTTGCCACTATGCATATTTCAGCACGTATGCAAACACTTCTTCTGAAACCCAAAGAAACACAAAAGCTGACATTATTTGTACGAGCAGGTCATTTGTAAAATTCATGCCAGGACAGGAGAACATCAGTTCCCCATGAGATCTTTCGATGGATTTCACATTATTTACTTGACATTAAGTGCATGTTTCACTGGATAATGTGATTACAGTAGCCAGACATACCAAATCCCACTACATGGTATTCCGCGTTGGCGTCTTGGGTGGTGCGGTGCCATCTGTGCTGTTTGCATATTCCGCTTGTGTTCAGAGATGTAATTACCATCCATTCCAATGGGAAAAGTTTTTAATCTGTCAAGTAACACCAAAGCCCATCAAAATCAACACAAATAATGATATTTATATTTAAAAAACAGACATTTCCTTTCATTAATAACATACATCAATATAATAATAATAATAATAATAATAATAATAATAGTAGTAGTAGTAGTAGTAGTACAGGGGCAGTAGAAAAATTGAGTTGAGGTCCCATCGCACACGAGAACCATTGAGCACAACGTGAGAGTGACGCCCAGTTCAGGACCAAATTACACAACCAGGACCCGACTTACGACCGTCGGTACTTAACCACAGTCGGGAACGTCGGGCTGTGAAGCCCACAGCGCAGCACTACGCGACCCCCACACACTTACATACAGTATTTAGTTCAGCCCGCAATTCTGTTATTCATCGACACCTGCTGGATGTACAGCGAAAACCCCGTGTATGCGGTGAAACCCGACTTACGACCCGAGAAGCTGGACCCACGATGGCAACGCTGAAAATCCCCCCACCCTGTTACTGGTGAAGGTGAAAAAGCAGCTCTGTAATTTGATAATAAGCCAGGGGGTATTAAAAATTAAAAAGTAAGAGCCTCGTGTTGCTGGGAAAAACTAATACAATGTGCATTATGTGAGGTGTCTAAGTTCTCAGTATGTAAACTATGTAAATGAGCATGGGTATTTGCACACATTAAATTTGAATTTGTGTTTGCATGCATACTGAACACTGTTTTCCATGAAGAACAACAACGGACACCCTCTGCACGCCACTGTGGCTTAACACAGGAACACATCGAGTTCAGTTCCGAGGAGCGCTACAGGCAGTCATTCTGCCAGGTTGTGACTGCCTAGCGACCGCTTGGTGACAGAGCGCTACTCAGGCTTCACCTGCTCTCTCTTGTTTATGAAAATATTTGCTGATTTATTTATTTCATCTTATAACATCAGTTACCACTGGATCCTGGTCAGCATTGCAGCATCTGGAGTTAATTCCAGAATCACTGGGGACCCTGGTGTGTTTGTGTGTGTATTTGTGTGTGAGACAGAGAGAGAGAGAGAGAGAGAGAGAGAGAGAGAAGTGTGGTAATCCTGCAGTGTTCTGGGCTCCCATCAAGGATGTGCCTCCTTCCTTTCTATCCAGTGATTCTGACATACACACACAGACACACACAGTTTATTCCCTGACAAATTTGCTATTTCCACTTTTCCAACACTGCAAATTAACCTGTACTCGGATCCACTTACTCTACTCAGCCAGTTTTTGTTCTCTTTATTTCTGCTAAAGCACAGTAGTTTATCTTTTGTTGCAACTGCATTTTGTGTCATTAAAATTAGTTGTCTCAGAAACGCCAGGCCTCATGCACACTGTAGATACACTTCTGTTGGCTTCTTTTTGGCTTCTGCTTCGGAACAGTTAGACTATTAGATTTTTGCATGTTTCTTGGTAGATCCTGCTCACTTTATATGTGTTCACCAGTTTGACCTGTTTCTGTTTTTTTGTTTTACTTGTATGTTAGACTGAACTGAATCATCCAGGAAATTCAACTAGTTCTTCCGTAATATCCGCTCTCCCAAAATATCCACTCTAAGGAAATGAAACACTGTTCCCCATTCAGCTACTTCTTCCATACACTGTGTATCTGTCATACATTAGTTAGGGTTTGCTGGCTTTGATGCGCACAAGTGCAGTCAGGGTCCAGCTTCCCGCGTCATAAGTCGGGGTTCACCGTATACACGGGGTTTTTGCTGTACATCCAGCAGGTGTCAGTGAATAACTAAATACTGCATGTCACTGTGTAGGGGTCGTGTAGCGCTGCGCTGTCGGTCCCGAATCAAATAGGTTTCCTTTTTATTCCCAGGATAAATGCTGCCTCAGATGAAACTGTAATGATGTAAAAAATACAGTGTAATTCCGTTTAAAATTTTTATTAACTTCAAATAATGTGAAACCCTAGTTAAAATGAATGTGATCATCATCGGTAATTTATTGAACCGAAACCGGTCCCTTTGTGAGCCCAATGTGCTCTGATGGGTTTCAAATGGGTTTTGCTATTTCTCCTCTGGTTCTGGACAGTGTCGTTCTGTATTTTTCCTACTTACTACCTCTTGATTGTAGCTTTACCTTGTCTCGTGTGTTTTTCTCCTACTGCATTGCGTTTCTGGTTCCTGGTTCCTCCACTTTCCACAAAGGCCTGAGCTGTCTCCTGTTTCCTTCCCCCTCTTCTTGGTAGTTGTTCTAGCTCCAGGCTGCGTCTGGCTTCCTCTGTCTGTTCCCCGGTAGCTGTAGCGCCTTCACGTGATGGTCTGTGCCAGGCGTCTGCCCTCCCGTGGTTACTCCTGCTGCTAGCGAACTCAGACTCCCACCCTGGGTCCCTCCCCATTCTTCCTCCCTTGCTGTGCCACTCTGTCCTTTGATACAGTTGCCGGGGGATGGCAGATGGCTTGCAGTCGCAGCAGTCCCGGCGCTTCACTTCAGGAGGCCGTCCCTTACTGATGCCGTATTTTGTTCTTTGCAGGAAACGCAGCCCACGTAAATCAGAATATATTTATTTGGGTGCCACATATTAAGACTTGTGCCATTTAGCTTTCCCCGTTTGAGAACCTCTAACTGCTCGTTCACACACCCTCCTGATTCCTGTCTGCTTTCCTAGATTCCAGCTCTGCTCATGATCATGCTCCTGCGGCATCTCTGTGGTTCTTGTGGTCACCCCAGTCCTCCCTGACAGAACATGATTCTGTAGTTTGATGACTTTGGCCATCGACTATCTACACACGGTTTTCCTTCCCGTCTATAGCTTCTTTGCCGATGCTCATATTCTCCTCATGTGTCAACCCCCCGGTAATGACAATTCCGTGAGTTCCCACCTAGACTCCCTCCTCTCAGTGCCCTTTCCCATTCCTGTGCTGGCCCGGAGTCCCGCCCCCCTCCCGATTACTACCTTGTTTCCCATGCAACTGAAGCAGCAGCATGGTTCGCACTGTATTTCTTTACCGATGGTGACATTCAACTCCCCTCCAGGTTCCTAGTTGCCCCCATTTCGGTGCCGCCTCATGTCCCTCACTCAGGCTCCCGGTTGATTTCCACGTCTGCACTGGCGGGTCCTGCCCATCCTTGGGGCTCCCAGTCATTTACTGCATTCGTGCCACTGACTCGGGATCGTTGTTGGGCCTCCCAGTCAACAACGTGACCCGTGCACATTACCACCTTCGCTGCCAACCAAGCCTGCCTTCGAGGTTCCCGGCCATTTACTGTTCAGTTAGTACTTCCTGTAACCTGAGATACACGTTTCTGAAAGCTTTTCTCATTTTTTTGGTTTTGTATGCAAACAGCCAAGTGTTTCAGTTCACAAAAACCTAATATTATACCTATGCCGTCACATCACAGACTGCTGCCTCATCGGGCTTTTCAGCCAGTGGTTCCACTGAAACAGGCCTCATGTTTGTCAGTGACCTGCTGCCAGTAACTCAGTTGCTTAAACAGGGAACCACTGAACCCTGCAATCCTGTGTTGTACTAACCTGTACTTGGTTTACCAATGTGTACAGTTGGGTGTTTTTCCCCACCTTCACAGTAAAGTACAACATGGCCAGCTAACCTAGTTGTAGCACTGCTTTGGAATGTTTGACTTTCTGGCTGCTTTAGGGATAGTTGGTGTCTTTCTTTAGTGTTTGTGTGCTCAGTTGCCACTCCTTTAAAGTGAGCTGGAACTAACTCTGCATATCATAAACAAAAGACTGGCCTCACACGGCAGGACCAAGATAGGTACAAGTTACGGGTACAAATAATGTCCGGTATTGTGTCTAACTGGCATCCCGCAGAAGTGTTTGTGAATGGATATTACTTTAGGTTTTAATAAATCTGCTCTTTTCCACTGATGACTGATCTGAAATTTAGAAAACACAGACAGCTCCACCTGTATTGGAACACGTCCTTGTGCCTCTGGGGAAGTAAGACGGTTCCGGTTCCCCTTCCCAGTGTCCCAAGTATTTACATTTCTTGTTGACATATATTGTACGTCATGATGCTGCCTTATGAGCAGATATGAGTAGTGAGACAGACAGTAAGAGCCCACACAATACGGGTGTTGTTCACTTGGAGTCAGTCAGGTGAATACAGGGTATAAGGCCAACACACCTGTTTATGGCAGAGTTTACAAACCGTATTTCTCTCAAGTAGTATAAACTCACACACTGAAAGCTTTTCCTTTTTCTTTATCTAATGTGCAAACAATGGATATGGTCAATGTTGCTCAGAATGAACTGGGCTTTTCAGTCCCTCTAAAGGTTAACGTTTACTTCTCAGAATACCTGTGTCACCCCCCAAATCCACCCGGTTTCATGCAGCTTTGATTCACAGAAACCCTGGAAAATAGTGCCCCCGTCTGCCCAGCACAACATCACCAACTGACTTGTAGTGCTATTAATCTGGCAAAAGAGGCCCGTTCTGTTTCACTTACCTTCCCCTCTTTCTGCAGCGCATGTCCTCCTGTTCCTCGGCTGCCCGTGACCCGTGAAACCAGTCGGCTCTCTCTTCACCAGTTATGAAGCTCAGTATGTCTTTGTTTCCTTACACTGCAGTTAAATGTAGAAGTAGACGTACACAGGTGTAATTTACGAATGCTATGAAACAGATTCTAAAAAAACCATTTGCCTTTGATGGAACAATTCTGGCTTCATAATTCTGCGCAATTTGTACATGATGTAAATGTGTTGCCAGCCATGAATAAAACAGCAGCACCGTAGCAGAACTGGGGCAGCAGCAACCAAGTTGACGAAGCCACAGACAAGCCACAGATCCCCATTTTGCACTTTCACCAAAGTACATGAACTCTGAAGGGGTGTTTTTGTTTCTCTGTGTATGAGAAATAGCAGAGCAGCGTGCAGTCCATGCCACGGTCTCAAAGCCAGGGCTTCATCTGACAGTTTCTTTGGTGGAAACCATATTTATGATCAGTATTTGCCGTTTGTGTAAGTAAAACAACAGTATAGGTATATTTTAACACAGTAAAGCTTTGGTGCTGAAGTTGGTACAAAGTCCCAGACAAAAAGGGAAAGACACAGCAGAGGTAGTGAAGGACAGGAACACAGGTAAGACCAACTATTTTTTTACACTCTTCATTTATTTTGTCCTGTTACAGCTTGTTTTCTTTAGGTGCCTCTTAACCATCTCCGGATGTTCAGTGGTTATTCCACCATTTTTCTGTTTTAACATTCCCGCCACGTTCTCTACTCCATTACTTTCTGTGTAAATGTAGCTCACTGACAGGCATGTTTGTTTATGTACATGAGCCTGATTTTGCTCGTGCTGCAGGGCGAAGTACAGACGCATGCGCCAAACATATGAAGATGCTCCGTGTTTTTGACAAAAAAACCTGTTCGATTCAGGACAAATGAGTTTGAACATTAAACCTGCTTTGACATAATGGACGTGAACTTTTTTCAGATGTGGTAAACCAGGTCTCCATTATTACAAAGTCATGCTGATGTCCCTCATCTTACCAACACAATTTAGACTGGAGGTCTGGAGTTCATTATTTTGCTTGGACTTCCACAGCTGCTCTTTCTACTAAGTCTCAGTCTGCACAAGTTTAATACCACAGATGTCCTTTCATTTTTTCCTTGGCAAAACTCTTGACTAGTGACTGGAACTGTCACTCAAACTGTGACCATGTGACGCCGGTTCTCACGTCGCTGCATTGGCTTCCTGTTCAGTTTAGAGTCGGTTATAAAATGTCACTCTTGACTTAGAAGGCAGTTCATGGCTTTGCTCTGTGCTCCGTAGTGAGATCTTTGACTTTTGACTTTTGCACGGGGCACCGGGGTAGTGAGGATAGACCCTGGGTACCAAGCCAAACCGTCGCCTGAAACCAGGGCTGTACTTTTGCGGTCAAATCGAAAAGTAAATGCAAAACAGGAAAGTACTGCTACTTTTGAAAATGTTCTGCGGAAGTAGTAATGACGTCTTCACCCTTGTAGAGATTTCAGCCGCACTGGCTCTAAAAGACAACATGTCTCAATATATTTTGCCGCGCTTTGCACTGGTTTGCTGGCTACTCTCACGTTTATGCTCTTGTTTCCTGGGGAAAAGCCCTCAGCTTCAGTAGCTCCATTTGGATATGTCCGAATGCCACTGACGTCATTGAGAGAACATTCTGAATGTTTAATGCGGAAGGAACATAAAATAGCCTTCCAGTCTTTGACAGGTACATGAATTGCTAAAAGCTAAAAGACAACACTTTAAGGTATAAAGTATTGAGATATTGATTCAAGTCCAAGTCAGCCTTCTCACCTAGATCACCCCAACCTTTCACGATTCATTCTGTGTAACTAGTGTTTCTACAGAGAGCTTTGCTGGCTTCAGTCCACGGACTGTAATGGCGAATGAAATCTCGGGTCACTTTAATCACTTGCTTCCTCTAGTTCAAATGAAACCCCAAAATGACAACTTATTAACAAATTGCCACTATTGTAGCATTAATAATAAACTCCTACGTCATTTGCAGTGACTTCATGCAAATCCCCAAATAATGAGACCGATATTCAAGCAAACTCGGCATTTCCTATTAGGCTCATGCAATAAATGCGTTTTGCTGCTTTATGAAATGACGGCATCTTCCCAATTTCAAACAGTGATTTGGTTTACAAGAGTAACGCTCTCAAGTTATGTCACAATGATCTGTGTTAAATAAGACACTTCTTATGTTTCGCCTGTAAGAGATGTGATATAAAATGAAAAACACGCAGACGTGTTGGATACCTTTCCGGATCCATTTGTATGGCAGTTGGTTTTCTACAAATAAGTCCTCATCGGTCAGGGTATCTTCTGGGACAGCAAACATTTTAATGTGGGTTTGGAAGATTCTTCTGACGGTAATGTGCTTAATGGACATGACCACAAATCAATAGTTCTCCAAGTTTTCAGTAATTATAATGGCATCTGACTGCCACTTTAATCAAATCAGTTTAGGAAGAACCCTGTTAAATTGCTCTTGCTGTCTATTGCCACACATATTTAGCAGAGAAGCGATCATCTGTCCCGGTCATCGCAGCTCCTCCGCTGCTGCTCTCCTGCAGAACCACCTGTCTCTGCACAGTGACATCTTGACATTCGCAGACACTTTACTACTGGTTTCTCTCTATTTTGCCAGCCCACCGATGTCGTCGCTGCTGAAGGAGGAGATGCAGAAACGGGTTTTTCGACCTAAAGGCCAACGGTTGGAAGAGTTTATAGAGATCACTGAGTCGGCACAGAAGAGACATTTCCTCTGTTTATCAGGTAAGCTGTAATGAAAGGTTAAATCCCAGGATGGTGAGCTGAAGATATAGAAGGTGTCCAGCTTTCTTCTCCAGTGGCAATAGTGTAGACCTCAGTAGAACAAATATTGCTGTGAAATAGCTGGAATGACTGTATCCGTCAGCTCATATTCAATGGTTTGTATTTTTAGGTGGATTCCTGACAAAGCGGAAATGTTGTCATGCCCATGAGGGTGGAAGTAATTGTTTAAAAGAACCCAAAATGATGTGCAGTCATTTTTTTCCATCACCATTTGATATTGATAGAAATGATTGTTGCTTTCAGTGGCTACAAATAAGGATGTGCGCATTTCTGTAGTGAAATACACAAGATCAAGCGCAGAGGACCAGTACGAGACAATGCAAGAATGGTTTCTTAAGGACCTTGTTTTACTCGATGGGAAGAACTCCGACACGGTAGGTGTTTTGTTTAGTGCGAGTGCCGACACAGGTCGACATTTCGGAATCAACAGTAAACGTCTAACAAACACGTTGCTGCTATTTTTGATGAATTCGCAGAACAAACTTGTGCCTCAGAAGTGAATGTTTTTTGATGTAAGGTCTTTTGGGAAAAAGTGGGTCTGACCTGAATGTAAGACACGCAGTTATACAGTGTGTTGTGTATCTTTTCTGAGTGCAGGATGATCCTCGTTTTGTGATGCATTTTGGCACGGTGCATCCCATGACAGCTGTGAGCTGTGCAGCAAAGTACTCCCTGGCACGAGCCCTCGTGGCTCTGAGCGACTCGCACGGTCAGAAGGGTCTGCAGGTGGTCAACTTCGACAAGACGTACATCCAGCCCACATCCGTGTACTCCAACCGCGGCGACTGCATGGTACTCATGCAGATCTGCTTCTATGCCTTCAATCTGGTGTGCTTGTCTCTGTGTCCTGCCCCCTGAGAAGCCCAAGCTCTCAAGCATGAGACGGTTCAGAAGTAAATGTGAAGAAAGAAACCGCTGTGCCACAGCCAGGACTGTTGAGAACTGTTGCTGTAAAATAAAGCTGGACCCGTATATTTGTACATCTGAAGTTCAAAGTGCTACTTTTAAGGCCGTCTTTCAGTTCATGTTGTGTCTGTCTGTCTGCGACCACATGACATGTTCATCCTTCTGTCACTTACTGTTAATCGCTTAGTCCTGGTCAGGCAGCGGCCCTCTGGAGCCCATCTCAGAAACACAGGTTGCCAGTGAAATGGTCCTTGGAAAGATCTCACTCACTTATTGAAGTGGATTCCGCCATGCAGCACCTCCATGTACAGAGACCATGATAAGCAGAAAAAAACACTCTTTTTTCAACTGGCTACTTCAATGACCTGGTTCAACAGAACAAGAGTGTGTGTCTAATGAATTAATGTCAGTGAGTAGCCATGTATCTCCATTGTTTCAGGGGCGCATTGATGAGTTATTGTATAACTTGTGTTATTACTGTGAAAAAACGATCTTGTGATTCTCACAGATAACCTGCAATATTTTGCATAAAGCTTTGCATCCTCAGCTACTTCCAAATATCGACTCATTTACACAGCTGTGTAATTTTGACAATATTAATTCAGTGTAAGTGAAGTGAAGCGGATAAAGACCCAGGTGCAGAGTTTATTAATATTGCAGGTCGAGATGTGACGGGGTGGTTGTTCTGGGACAGAGGAACCGCTGGGGGTCTAATGGGGAAGGCAAGACATAGGCCTTGATGTGGGACATGAATAGTCCCTAGAAGCCTTTCACGATGACCAGGCTGAGTGCTATGGGATGGTGGTCACTGAGGCAGGACACTGGCCACTCCTAACATCTGACATGAACATGAAAATACCATTAAAAAATAAAGCAATTAGAAGATGAGGCAAAAGGAGCCAGTGTGTGTGTCCGTGGTCCCTTGTGGAGAGATGCTGGACCTGTATGGGGATGAAGGACAGCAGGAAATGGGTTCGTACCTCCCCAACTCTTCATTAGTTATCATGGTGAGCTCTGTGCACTGGTTCCCTCCTGAAGGTCATCGTTTTCACAGTTGTCTCACTTGTTTTGGTCTTTATTTCTTTCTGATGTCAGAGCCGTGGGGTCGGGTGGCTGTGACTCAGAGTCCTGCAGTGGCAGCTGTTCCTCCAGGACAGACAGTCAGTCTGAGCTGTAGATCCAACCCTGTTGTATATAAAAACTATTTACACCGGTACCTGCAGAAACTGGGAGAAGCTCCTAAACTCCTCATCTTCCTCGCTACCTCCAATCAGTCTGGGATTCCATCTCAGTTCAGCAGCAGCAGATCTGGGTCTGACTTCACTCTGATCATCACGGAGGTCCAGGCTGAAGATGCAGGACATTATTACTGTAAGAGTGAGTACACCATCAGTGGTGAAGATGTGGTCCCCGGTGTTGGAGAGCCATATAGTTTTTGCACTGCTGCTCCCTGGCACAGGAGATTCTTTCCATTTCAGGCAAAATCACTTTTCTTTTCATGTCTGTTTTTGCTGTTTCGTCTTTATTCACTGATTGCTTAAATAATCCCTTTGTTGTCAACTAGTGCACTGAAAGGCTGACATGTAGGCCACAGAGAACCCAAGTGCAACGTTCATTTACGAGAGATACGTGGAGTGTGTTGAACCCTGGTAACATGGAGGTGTTTCTCTGGGGACAGGATGAATGGAACTAGAACAATGGAAGCAGAGAAAGACACTGGCAGTGGGAGGTGGCTCTGTCTGGAGATTCAGGAGTGGTTCTTCAGCAGTCAGTGGAGCACTTGATCTCATATACTCTAGATTCTGCAGGAACCAACTGTACCCATGATACTTTTAGATGCCTTTTCACCACTGTGACGTGTGGGTGAGGAGGAGGGCTGGTAGTCCCGCTGGTCTTGGCAGTGAGGTGGGTCACTCACTTCCCAGGCCCCACATGCAAAGGTTGCTTAAAGTATGTTGAGTTTGCACGTTCACACGGGTTTCTTCCAGGTTTCCTCCTTCAGTCCAAAGATTCTTTTGTGTGTGAGAGGTTAGAGCCTTGTGATGGACTGTCACCCCATCCAAGGTATTCCCTGCCTTATATGCCCCTTCTTGTCTTTCTCCATTGGCTTCCAGCTTTGGCCTCTGTCAGCTTCAGGGCTTGAGTCATGGCAGCCAATATTAGCACCCTGATGGTAGTGACACTGACTGCTGGACCGTTGTACTATTTACAGGCCCTGTAAGCCGAAGTACCAACAGGAACCTCTAGAATCTCCCGAACTCGTCATCTGCCAAGGACGTTACCGTCAACGTGCGGTTGCAGGTCGATTCAGCAAAGATGCGGCAGATCTTTACTGTGCGAGTGACAGTAAACCTGTGTCTACTGTCCTCAACCTGACCAAACAGGTTCTGCACGATTCAGTGTTCAAACACATTTCTGTCCAGTTCACCTGCACAGCAGCTGAAGAAGGAGAAGATGTCCTCACATCTTTTAATGAAACAGTGGTTTAAACACTGAAAGCAGCAAAAAGGTGAGACCATTCACATATTTCTGTAGGTATCTATGCTTAAAAGAGTCTCGTTCTGTAATTCTGTGCCAGAGTCTTATGACCTGTGGTCAAGTGACATGTTTACTGAACAAGTTCTGAAAAAGTTCTCTTCAAACTTCATATTTCTGCACATTTTACTGCAGAAGGAAGAAAGTGAGGAGACATCTTGGAGGCCCCCCCTCCTTGCTGGCTTTGAGTGGCCCCAGCTGAGTTGCAAATGGCCAGGATAACAGCCGTCGGTCCTCTGGTCACACTGCAATGAACAGCCAGACCCCCAGGACTGCTGTCCCCTTCACATCTGTTTCCAGTGTCTTTGCCAGGACCCAGTACATTCTTCATGTCCTCAAGCTGAGCCTGTAGAATCTCAGAGGTCCTGTGGTCCCGTGTGTCGGGAGACATGGATACACAATGGATGTTACTGTTAGAGTGGAGATGTTTCAGGAATTTACTCAGTAAAAACTTTCCTCCACAGCAGCAGCAGTGTAGTGGCTCTACAGTGTGGCTGAGGGGGTTTTGTGCGGCTCTCTGCCAGCCTCACAGAGTGAAGTCAGATCTAGAGCTGCTGCCACTGAACCGAGACAAAACCCCAGACTGGTGGGTAGTTGGCTGGTAGGTGAGGAGTTGAGGAGCTTCTCCAGGTTTCTGCAGGAACCAGGAGAGACATGCAGGGTGGTAGGAAGGAGCAGAACTGGATCTACAGCTCAGGCTGACTGACTGTCCTGCAGGATCAGCTACCATTGCTGGACTCTGAAATTTAAATAATTACACAACCACCACATTTTGGGTAAAATTACATTAACTTGGCATTTTAATTCGTAAACTGAAACAATTGTGTGAAAACGTGAATTGTCTGGTTTGAAAGTGACCTTGGATGGAGAGCAGAATCAGATTGAGCTCATCATCGTTGTGGGTTTCCTGCTCCTCACAGACTCCTGTTGTTCGCAGTGTTAAAGTGTAAGGATTATAAACACTCCCACAGCACCGGAGCAGAGTGAGACCCACTCAACTCACCTGTCATACACCTGCAGAGCCATTTGTCACAGCCAAGGAGCAGAATGGGGCCAGTCGAGCTGCCGAGAGCATCTTCAGTAGCATGGAGATGTTCAGCACAGGATCTTTCAGCTGGTCTCACCTGGCGCTTCTCTGGCAGCTCAGCACTGAGGCTGGAGATGAGATGCTGTCCAGGGTGTGATGTCTCTCTCTCTCTCACACACACACACACACACACACACACACACACACACACACGCACACACACAGTGATTTACTCATCTTACTATCTTCACATTGGACACCATTACAGTGTCAGTCGCAGCCAGAAGCCCAGCCAGCTATCAGGTGGGGATAAACGTGTTGAGGACTGTGGGCTGTGTGGTTCACTGCAGCCATTCCTGAGTTCCACAACGCCACCTCCAGGTGATACTTGTTAACTGCAGTGAACAGCACACAGTGACAGTCAATGCCCCTGATGCACAAACCCCGAGTTCTAAAGATGCACTGAAGATGAGAGAAGAAAGTGCAGGACGAGCAAAGAAGCGGTTTATTCAACTGCACACACTGCAGCATTTCTTGAATGTGACGTAAGCGTCTGCCCTGGGGGGCCACGTGTGTTACAGGGACGGTGATGCACGTGGAGCTGCAGGGGGGTTTTGTACGGCTCATTCATGAGAGTCACTTGCTGTTATGGACGTTTGGCGGTGGCACCACACCAGATGTCAGCAATAAGTTGTTCACCTGTTAACACTAAACCTTCCGCTCCAGAAGTCTTCACAGCTCTTCTTACACAGGTTCTTTTATACCTCCATACGCTGTGCATTATTTCACATACATTGACGAGGCAATTACAATCATTGTTTTAATTTTAATTTTTCTAATGCTAACTCATGAAAAGTGTGAGTAGATGAGACCCTCATTGAGGGTCCTGCTGTATGCCAGACATTTCATTGTAATAGTTCATTTTTTCAATAGTAACAGACACACCGCTGTGAGCAGCACACTGAGCCTCCCAGCGGACGAGTAGGCCAAGGCCACCGCGGCAGAGTGCAGGGCTACCCGGGGCTCTCTCGCTCCCGTCAAGGAGACACTGAGGAGACACGGCTAACAGGGAGATGGTAAAACAGAAATAAAAATTATTTCAATCACATTTTGCATTTTTTTCTGGAAAATATTTTGACAAATTCTTGAAGCAAAACTCTCTGTTCCTAGTTGTGAATTAAAGGTAACAGAACAAATAAAACCTTCAAAGCCAACATTGCCAGTGGCTGAGAGGCCGACATCTGCTGGACCATCAGTCTGTACCACGATAACACCTGCTGGTCACTGGCTTTTACCACAGCTCTGTGTGTGTGTGTGTGTGTGTGTGTGTGTGTGTGTGTGTGGCAGCTCGTGTTCTAACAAGATGTGAACTGGGAACAATGACATGAACTGCTGTCACATCATTTCACGGAGCAGAAGAGTAAGCAAGACAGTTAGAGGTTTGAGATGCAGAAACACAGCAACAGGACAATCTCTGCAACTTGGTGTTGCTGTAGATATCAGAAAAGCTGAGAGAAGCTAAGAGAAACTCGAGAAGATCTGGCCAAAGACGGAACAGACAGCTTTGTCACAGAAGCTTTAAAGTGAACCGACTAGTAGCAGAAACACATCTGGCTCCTTCTTTTTGCTCAAATTATCCTGTGGACTCAAACACATTGCAAAAAGGAAAAGAAAATTGATTCTTTACCTGGCTATGAGTTAATATGTTAGTCCCTGAAGGTGAAGGATTACATGATTGTCTGGTGTCTCCTGATTTACCCCCCTCACAGCGGCCCCTGGGGACGGGGGCTCATTTGCTCTATTCTGGGAGTCAATGCAAATCTGGGAGTCGATGCAGTTTCACCCCAGCAGCTCACAGCACAGTTTCGCTGCCCGAAATACACCACAATGGGCCAAGTGTGGGGGGGGGGGGCAGAGATCCGTTATCATGAGAAGAAAAGAAGTGGAACTACATGAGATGGTTTAACCGGTTACTGTGGATACTGAGTGTTGCTGACGTTAAGGTCCAGCGGAGAGTTTCCATCAGTCATCTCAACTGTTCACAATGTTTATGTGGTGAAATAACAGCAGGCGTGTAAGAAAACCACAGTAAACCAACACTGGACCTGCATCGCTTAGAGTGGATGCAGAACATTTGCCCCGCCCAGGTGGAGCCCCTCCCAGCCCTGCTCTCTGGAGGGTGGCTGGCTGGATGGAGGACACAGAACATGAATTGTGGGTGGAAATTTAAAAGGAAAGAGCTGAAGGTTTCCTCATGTAGGTTCATACATACAGGTGTTTGACAAAAGCCTCCATTTGTCCCTCTCATCACCACTGTCCCACCACAGTGACACGCAGCTCCTGCATTATCACCACTGTCAGCTAAACACAGTGGAGAAGGAGGAGGGAGAGAAGAAGCCAACATGTCTGTGGTCTTCATTGAGACACAGTCAATCACGGTCACACAGTCTCACAAACAGCAGCACAGCGTCACTCGTGAAAGGACCTGTAACATTTCCAGCAGGTCTGGTCTACCTTCACCGATCTTCTTGGGTTGGAACACAGGAGCGGCGATTAAAAGTCAGAGTACAGACCAGACCACAGTAAAACCAGCAGGTTGTGGAAACTAGACAATCTGACGGGGGATTTGTTCATGTTGCAATTACAGAGCAGGGTGAATGGAAGGATGCGGGACCAGATCCCAGACTGACGGTTGATCTGGGTTGGTGGGACTGCAGTGACAAATTCCTAACAGAGTCCTCATCCCCCATATGGAGTTGAGCAGCTCATTCTGGG
Organism: Arapaima gigas; assembly: GCA_900497675.1. NCBI lineage: Eukaryota > Metazoa > Chordata > Actinopteri > Osteoglossiformes > Osteoglossidae > Arapaima > Arapaima gigas. The sequence goes on from UFQX01001756.1 coordinate 15,230, forward strand.
AGAGATGGACTCCCGTCAGTCTTCATAATCCTCTGTCCTCCTCTCAGATGGAGCCCTGAGAGGTGCTGAGTTTGCTGAGGGATCACATCTGCACAGGTCAACTGAGCTCAGGATGAGGACGTCCTACTGGAGCTGCTGGTCTTCTCACTGGGCGGCCAGCGGTCAACAGCCCACAGTCAGTGGCAACACTGACAGCGTGTCAGTGCCTCAGTGACAGCAGCAACCGTGAAAATGGCACAGTGCTGTTCCCACACATCTTTCTACAGCTTACTGTGGTACAGCTTACTTACACTGACCACACAGACAACAGGAAACGCAGCAGAAGGCTTTGCAGGGTTGCTATAGTAACAACAGTTTTATTAGTTATTTTTTCATTATTCAATACAATTTCATCCAAATCACCCAGTTACACAGTACTGATAGGGCACCTGTCTAAGGTCCAACAGCAGGCCCCTGCTGGGCATCATGGAGCACGGGGCCCTACAGTGCAGTACAGAGTGTTAAACACTGCACTACCTGGTGGCCAAAGACAGTGCAGGAAGCAGAAAGCAGTGCAGTCAGTGTGTGTGTGTGTGTGTGGGGCCAAACAGGGCCACCTCTAGGGGGCGCCGGGGTCTCTCCAGCCCCCGAATGCCTGCTCCAGATATTGTGCAACAGCCAGACACAGCCGGTCCTGCAACTTCCCGGCAACCACCTGCACACCCAGCGGGAGGTGCTCCTCACTCAGCCCAAGGGGGCACTGGGTCACTGGAAGGCCCAGGATGTTGAATATGGCTGTGTAGGAGAAGTCGAAGGGCGTGAATATGGGCACGTGGTGCTCTGGTGCCACCCGGGGGTGAGGCGGGTACAGCAGCACCCCATTGGTGCCCAGCAGCTCCTCCAGCTGTGCCTGGAGCTCCTCCTTCTGCTGCACGACAAAGGGTGAGGGCTGCGACTTCAACACCTTCTCCACCAGGGCCAGACCTGCACCAGAAACAACGGATGGGCACAGTGACGTAGCGTGTCTCTCTCTCACACACACACACACACACACACACACACACAGTGTTGTTACCTATAGCCGGCAGGGTGTGAGGTGACCGTCCCAGCAGCCACTTGAACAGCTCCCACACAGGCCACACCTTCCTGCTCTTGTCACCCATGAGCTCCACAAAAGGCACAGGGAGCTGAGACAGACAAGCCACACATGACCCTACATGACCCTACACAGACCAGCACACAGAGACTAACAGACACGACTGGTGACGCACCTCGCCGTGTTCACTGGGAGACCTCATGAAGTTCAGCCAGATGTTATGTGAGTATCTGAGCTGTGGGATGCACACTTCCTGGACCGTAACCCCCAAGTCTGCCTCTAGGCGGCGCACAACCTGAGCAGAAACAGTGATACAGAGGTCACGCAGGCCAGGTGTAAACTGTGCGGGACCAGAAACTCCGATCCCTCCTGATCACTGACCTTCCTCTGCGCCTCCATGAGCTGTTGCTCCACAGGGGTCACCAGTGCGGAGCCGCCATTGTGGGGCACAGAGAAGTAGCGCAGCTTCCTCAGGTCTACCTCATCCTGCAGGGACAGCCTGTGGAGGGACAGCACGGTTGTGACAGGCTCACACAGGACAGGACAGAGGCAGGTGTATGTCCCGTGCTGAGTGTGTATTCTGTGCTGAGCGTGTGTCCTGCATACCTCTCTGATTTCTTTCCAGCCATGATGCTCAGCAGTGGCAGCAGATCCTCGGCGTAGCGGCACAAGGGTCCAGTACACAAGAACTCTTGTTGGAGCCCAGAGGTGGGGGGCTGCTGGCCATCATTGGACACGATGCCTGGAAAGAATGAACACACATACACATACACACACACACACACACACACACACACACAATGAAGAACACACATGCACTTGTGTTGAGGTGGAGGAGAGGAGCCGGGGTTCTCACCTGGTGTGGGCTTGTGGCCGAAGATGCCGTTGAAGAAGGCCGGCATACGGATGCTGCCCCCGATGTCAGAGCCGATGCCCACGACAGACCCCCCGCTGGCAAGGATGCTGCCCTCTCCGCCTGGGGGCACACAGATGACATCACTGCAACATCAGTGTATCATCACTGCGATCTCACTGCGATCTGACTGCGGCCCCCACCTGAGCTGCCGCCAGGGATCCTGCGGGTGTCGTATGGGTTCCGGGTGGCACCATAGAGCCGATTGTGGGATTCGAACCACATGCAGAGCTCACTGCAGTTGGTCACAGCCAGGGGGACAGCGCCCGCCCTCTTGAGCAGGGCCACAGCGGGGGCATCGGTCCCAGACACCACAGCCCCCCGGCTCACGAGGCCCGCCGAGTTGGGCATCCCTGCAGCAGGGGAAACAGGTGGGCGTGGGGTCCGATACACACACACACACACACACACACACACACACACACACACACACACATGCACACACAGTGTACCTCGGACACAGAAGGACTCTTTGACTGTGAATGGAACCCCCAGAAGGGGGAGCCTGTCCTTTAAGACGCCTTCATCGTCTTTCTCTTCCTCGATGAGCTTGTCCACCTGAGCTGCTTCCAGCAGAGCAGCTGAGAACCTGCAGCAGGTGTGAGGGTTGCCTGTGAGTCAAACACATGTACGCAGATGCCCACACACACAAAGCACTGGTTCCGGAGAAGGTACCTGTCTTTGACAATGGCGTTGACAATAGGGTTCACCTCCTGGATCCTGCTGATGTAGGCCTGGACCACCTCCACGCTTCTCACCTGCAAAGACAAACACACCTGCACAGTCAACTGTAGGGACAATCTCATCTGAACCAGCATCATACCTGTGGCCCCCTGCTCCATGTAAGAGGACTTTGTTATAATTGCTCAGTGTCTCCACCTGTACACTGCTGTAACCTCATGCTGCCTACAAATCAGGAACCAATCAGATGTGTTGAGCTTCATTTAAAGCCCAACATCAAACAGGCACAGCAATATTTTCCAAACTGCAACAGTAGAAATGTGAAAGAGGAGGGACCTAAAGCAGGTCTCATTGGTTCCTCAGCTGAGTTACCAGGTGTTGGCATGAAGTCTGTTCCTTACTCGCTAGTTTAAGGTTTGAAAACAACTGTAAAAAATAACAATCTGGTTGAATAAACTCAAGTGTTTCAGTTTGATTATAAATACTATAGGAAAGTTGCTATAAAACACACCCTAGAAGATTCACAAAGGTTTGTTGATGTGCACAGGTGTGTTACTCATTGATGAGCAGAGTGCAGCAGCGTGTTGCGGTGGGCGGTTGCAGTGCACGCCACCACGGGGGGCCTGGCCTGGACTACTGACACCGGCGCTCTGAGTATGTGTGTGTGTGTGTGTGTGTGTGTGTGTCACATCGCGTTTGTCTAACAAATGGCGTCAGCCTCTCGGCAACAGGGCAGCCAGCCAACGCATCACTTTCCACACAGCCCGGATCATCGGTGAAGCAGCCGAGTTAGACACCGTTAACTAGCTGCCCTAACCAGCTGTGTAACTGGTCCTGAGGGCAGCACTTCACAGCATTTCAATTCAGGAAGAGTGTCTTCCTCCCTTACCTCATCTTTCTATATTTACTCTGGTAAATTCTTAATTGCTCCTAATTTTGCTTGATTGCTCTTAAAGTTCCAGTAAGTTCACTTCAGCACCAGCTGAGCCACCTGGTGCCACCCAGGTCAGGAAGGGGACAGGCGAACAGTAAAGAGACATTATACACTGCACCACTGCAGTCACAAGGTGGCCACAAAAAGTCATAAACGTCACCTAACTGTGTGAATCACATATAACTTCTCACTGTTACACTTTCACTGTGTACAGATTCTGTTTTTATTTTTTTCAGTTTGTGGCCATATTAGTTACAGGCGCCTGTTGCCGAGCAGCATCGTGATGGAGGGTCAGGGTTAGTTCAGCTGGTGGTGTTTTTTCACCCCCCCGAGCATTCTGTTCTCACAATCTGATATCCATGAGGTGGTAGGTATGTAGATGCTCTGTCTCTTCTAGCTGAGAGCCCATTGTGGGCAACAGGATCTCAAACTGGCTGCAGTTATGGCGTGAGCTGTATGTCTGCACCGCACACACACGCACAGAGACTCGCTGTAAGTGACATTTTCAAGACACCAAGTGGCCTTTTGGGAACCTAACTGTGCAAAAACCTCACTTGGGTTGACAAGTACCTGTGTGCTAAATTTTAAAGTCAGGGGTAAAAGACAGAAAAAAAGCACGTTGAGGTTGACATGTTTTGCTCTTTCTCAGGTGTATCACTGGGTTTTCATGTATGAACATTTGCATATATGAAGGTGTTTACCTAGGAGTTTTTACCTGTACAAAAATTGCTGACCTTTGGCTGGAGCTGCCAGTCCCTGAAAGTCACCTTGTGTGAGATTCACACTAACTATCTGGCCGATTTCAGTGCTAACTGGTTAACTTTTGCAATCAGTATTTAACACAAAAACACGAAATGAACAACCGCTGCTAATTTGAATATATTTAAATACATGCAAATCGCCCCGCCCCGGCCCTCGGACCTCCTTGCGGCGGATCTTCTCCGCGAGCCGCACCGCTGACAGCTGCAGCAGGGGGTCCGTAACCGGTGGGGGTCTCAGCGGCCCCCCCGCTGCGCACGGGGAAGTCACCACCCGGAAGAGCGTCACAAGCACGAGCACAACGGCGCGAAGCGCACGAGCTGCAAGCCGCTCCAACCGCGCCGTGAGCGACATCTCTCCTGCACGTCTGACTCAAGCGTCCGTTCCCGGCATGCTCCGGGGCTGCGGGACGACGCAGTGCGTTGTCGTGTCGTCATAAATGACGACGTCGGCCGTATTTTGCATTGTGAAAGTGTGGTAAAGTATCGCGCGTGGCCGTCTCGAGTTTACCGATTATGGTATTTCCATATTGCCGATCCAAAATACAAGTTACAGCGCAGCAGGTTTTTGTAAGCAACGGTGCCGTGACTGCAGCGTCCGAACTGGGGGTGAACAGTCCCTTCAACCCTGAAGTGTGACCAGCCAAGCCACCTTCACTGGTCCACAGCCTATGAATCTGGTCACCATTGGAGAAGGTAAACCTGGTGACACGGTCCTGTCTATCCCACAGCGGTGACGGAGGTTCGGACTGCCTCAGGCTGGAGGTCATGAGAAGGACATTAGGCATCAACGTGAAGACCTGCTGCAGCATCACTGAGAATGACTTGAACAAACAGCTGGTGGCCGTTGTGTTTGCACCCAAACGGTACAAGTTCAGCTTTGTCTCTCACTGCTTTTTTTGGTGACAAAAACATCAAACAGCATGTTTCTCAGTCCATTAACAGGATGTTTTGGTAGAACTTAACTTGTCATCTTTATTCTTCTCTTGGTAACGTTTTACTAGGAACTGGGCTGCTGCTGCTGCTGCTGTCATCGTCACCTGTTTGAGTTCATCTATCCACCCACTGTAGTCACCCACCTGTCCAGTGCAGGGTCCCAGTGGCCAGGTCTGATCCCTGAGGCACTAGGCATGACGTGGGGACACCAGTCCACTGCAGGACAATCGTACACATTTGTTTCCTCACGCATAGTAACTTGTTATATTTCTTTACTAATGTCATACATTGTTCATGTCCATTTAATACTAATGTAGAAGCTGAGGAAAAGAGCTAGCACAACTATTCAAATCATGCAATGAAATACTGATGTCTTACTGATGGCAAAGCTGACCTGACAGGTTAGACGACACAGGACAAACTGCAAAGATCTACCAATTCTTCATCTTCAAGGGATTGCATGTGTTGTCTATACGTTCAACAAAGTGAATCTGTGTATCTGCCTGCCCTGATGCGCCCCTGGATACGAGTTTGAACCCAGCCCTGTTCGTGTGGAGTTTGCATGTTCTGTTGATTTTTCTCCAGCAGTCGAGAGACATGTGTTTCAGGTGAACTGCCTGTAATATGTGTGTAAGTGTGTATGATTGCTCTGATATGTAAAGGGGGACTGTTTGAGCTTCACACTGATCACACATTGGCAGAAATTAGAGCTTTCTGGTCTTGTGGAGGACTGTCTGGTCTTGTATCAGACGATAGTCAATGGAACGGAAAGAACAACAGACTGTAGAGTGACTGTCTGGGGTGACTTTGCTGTACTGTTAAAAAGTTCATTATACCAAGATATGAACTGGAGAGTCAAAACAATACTCAAATGACAGTGTTAATAAGTCAGCCAGATGTTTACTGTTCGTATTGATTGTCCTGTCACCTTGGAATTTACACTCACATCTCTCACATTAAGCCCTTTTCCCCAACTTTGGCAGCAGGAACGTGCAGTGTGGACAGATGGCAGCATGGGCATGAATAAGGACAGATGAAGTAGCAGCAGAATGGAGGTATCTTAGTTCAAAGAGGAATTAGACAAAGCAGCATGAGGTCTGAGTCAGAGTCCAGAGGGAATTGCCGGAGGTGGGTTTTTGTGGCGCCCAAAGAGATGGACACGGATTTCTTGCCAAACTGGGATGAATAAAGTAAATCACAAGTAGGTTCAAGTTTAGGTTGGATTTGTTCTGGGTTGTTAAAATTTCTACCTTTTATTCAGAATTTACATAAGATTAAATCTTTACCTGAAGATGTCATAATGTTGTCTTCTACCCTGGAGAAACATTACGAGATATCTGTCATTCCCAGCCAGGGTATAAATATGGTTTCCTATTCCTTGTAACCCAGACCTCACCTCCCCATTTATAAGCGATATGTTTGAAGCAACTAAGAATGAACATTGTTTTGTCTAATAATGATTTCTGTAAATATAATTACAACATGTTATAGCCCTTCATAAAGAGAGTAGACTACAGTCAGAGTTAACTAAAGTGGAGAATTTCTTGGACTATTGAGGCTTCCCTTGTCATTCTGACTCTCGCTGACCACGTTTGTTCTCATGAATTGGAAAAAAAATCCCTAAATGCTCCATCTGAATTGAACAGCCTCTATAACGAATCTGCAATCCTTAACAATTTCAAAGCACGTTCTCACAAAAATGATGAAAGTTGCGGGCGAGTCTGGGAGAGAGGATATACGCTGTTATGAGTGTGAAATATTGGTTTAAGACAGCGAAACGTTACAGGAAGTGAATGTAAGTGGTGAGAGGGGTCTGGTGGCCATTTTGAGTGTTACTTAATTAAGTTTTATTGCTAATTGCGCCAATTTATTTATGTTTGTAGTTTTCCTCATACGTGTGTATGTGACAGAAAGTGCGTATATGTGTAAAGTTGTTGACAAACATAAAGTACTCAGTGGATCCCTGCTTCAGTTCATTACTCATCAAGTTAAAAGGGGGAATCATCCCAGAGCAGTAACTCTGGACCTGGAGTTGTCAGAGCGAAACTGACAACAGTCAGCAGCCGACAGGAAACGCAACAAGAGTCCACTGCACTTGTATCTCAGCTGTTCTCCTGATAGGATCACGTCTGGTGCTTGTATTCTTAAAAGTGTTGTGCATTATCATAGATGTCTTCTCCACATTAAGTGAAAAATAGCTTTATTTTATTATTTTTTTGTGTTTTTTCCATCCATTCATCCAACCATTAGCATCGGCCTCTATATCCAGTGTTGCGGCAGGCAGAGAATATTATCTGTTATTGAGATTTTTTCACATATCTTTCACATAAATTTTTTTATTTTCAAAACAGTATGCATTCATTGCACTGTAGAAAGTAAATGTCGCAATGCACACCAGTATACTGTTTTAACAACCACTGATACCCGTTCTTCTGATGCACTCAGGAAGATATGCTGACCTGACCTTGACACGTGAGGGTCAGTGGTCTTCTATAGAACTACATTCGCGCGTGTCAGTCCGGTTCAACAAATACAGGAGCCTTTAGGTGCAGTCATTGCAGCTAAAGGTGGTACAATCTGTGTCAACTGTGAAGTGACATCTACATTTTCACACCAATCATGCAAGTTTCGTTATGTTTAACAAGAAGCAAATGACAGCACCAGGGTCATTTTTTGTCTCTCATTCATGCATTACTAGAACTGGAAAAATGTGATTTATTCCCAAAAGCTACAAAAACAGAAAACTGGAAAGGACCAAACTTTTTCACAGCAGTGTACATCACCTCACCTGGTACATATTGTAACCTTGTGCATCCTACCTGTGTGTGTGTTTATTTGTATTTTCTTTGTAGTTTTATTCATTCACTCAATTTAAAGATTGTTCTTTACGAAATTCACAAACACAATGATAAAGCTTTGTCATTGCTCACATTTTGCTAGAGTTCGAAGGATAGATCCTCACTGCACCCCACCTGTCTGTTTAAATAAACGACACCATATTTGTAAACTGCTGACAGGAACATCCCTGAGGCTGCACTAACCTGCTAGATCTTTGGCTTTCTTTGAATTCAATGTTATTCTTGTCATTCTAAGCATTTTGATGATTTTTTTCTAACCTTTTATCGCCAGAACGTTGGCCAGGTTAAGCTATGCACCTCAGACTACATCAGACATCACATGTCATTTAGGTATTTTATGTCATAGGCCACCGGTCCGTCCATGGAGAAGCCGAGATAAAAGGACACGTTCTCTATGCTGCCTCCACTTCGAATTCCACCAAGGTAAACCGGTCGCACTGGGATTTTTAGATTTCCAGGATAGCGCAGATAAATTTCTCCATTTTCCGTTGTACCCTTCACCCGATCAAGCAGTTTTTCCACCTCTTTTTCTCTCCATACTGCTCCGCTCATCCAAAGGTGCAGTTTGGTGGACTCATCTTTGTCCAGAGACTGGTCCAGCTTTCCTTTGTGAATGATTCTCCTCAGTCCTTTGGACTTCCCGAGGTAGAAGTGAGATGTGGGACTTTTGGCATGGCACATGTAAGAGAATCGGCGGTTAAATGATTTCTTGATGGATGAGACGTAGGTGCAGATGTTTTTACACGTCGTCATGTTCTCATTAACATCCCGACTCGGCCACAGCAGCATCATTGACATATAGTAGAGCTCCGTGCAGCTGGAATACGTCCCTCCTTCCTGCAAGATCAGATTCAAAAGGGAGAGTAGCTCTTCATATTTCTTAACATGTTTGGACTTTGGCTTAAGGCAGTGGAGAACAATATTTGCTAAGATGAAATTAGTCTGTTCAGACAACCTTTTACTTTTTGAGTTCTGAGTTATTAATTTCCATTTCTGAAGGATGATCTCCATTTGATTCGCATTCTTCTCATTGAGACACTGGAGCAGCCCGGAGAATGTGTCTGCTCGCTTTTCCTCGAGGTACCGACGAGCATCCTCGATCACCTGTTGCAAACTCAGGTTTGGTTTGCTGCTTCTCTCTGATGCCATCTCTTCTCTAGAGGGACAGAAAAGCTTGACGTACTTCTTGAAGTGCTCAGATATTTTCCTCTTACTTCTGTCCTCCGCTGTTTCTCTCTCTATAGACCTTGGCTTCAAGTACGTAAAATATTCTTCAAAGAACTCAAAGCCTTCTTTCACTTGTGGCTTGAGAGACACTAGAAATTTCTCATGATTTTTCAGCACTGCAATGAATTCTTCATTTGTCTGATTTCCGTTTGCTCGAAAAGCGCTTGCAGGGAATTTGTTATTCAGAAACTGCAGCACTGAATGCTCACTGAGTCCTTCAGTTTCATCGACAAAAGGAATATCTCGGAGGACATCAAAGATGATCATTGCCACATCCATTGATCCAATGTTCCCTGAGGTGTTATATGTTCTTAGTCGTCTTTTTTTGCGCTGATCAAGGCAGTCATCATACTCGTCTTTTTTTGCTAACTCCTGCGATTCCTTAAATGCTTTTGTAGCCTCTGTTGCTAGTTTGATGTACTTTTCTAAGTCTCCCGGGCTTAAGGGTTTCTCTTGATCTTTGGCGGACTCAATGTCGTGTTTCAGATGACTTTTGTAGACCTGGCCCAAGGTGTCTGCTATGTAGGAATTGTTCATTTTGTGCTGTGCATCCTGTGCCCATAGCAGAGCAGACTCAAAGTCCTTCTCCTTCAGGTAGAAATGCCTCGCTAGAGCTTGGGGCACAGTTGCATTCTTGTCAAATCTCTTTGTAGCCTCAATTAAAACTGCCTTTATGGGTTCAGTTCCTTCCATTTCCTGTATTTGTTCAACTAAAGGGGAAAAGAGAGTGTCTTTGTCATCTCCAAGTTCCTTCCGATGACGTGTGATCAGCATGCTTAAGATGTTTTGTGTGAGGACATCTTTTCCGATGCCAGATTTGTACAGGAGATCACAATGTAGCAGATTGGTCAAGATTTCACTTAATATAACACCGTGCTTCGTGGTGATAACTTTGAGGCAATGCTTGGCAATCATCTGGTGCAGAAATCGAACTGCTTGATATGTGCCGTAGTCTTCTGCCTTGAAGCAGGTGAACAGGGTGAAGTATGGGTCCATTTTATCTTCCAGTGTTTCTCGCTGCCAGAGAGCGTTTTTTATCCCTACCAGTTCTTCACACAGGGAGAGTGACATTGAAGAACTGTTTACATATGTGTTCAACAGAGCCAGAAAAGAAAGAAGTTGCCCTTCTTTACTGGAGACATCAACATCTTTGAGAACATTTCCAACAAGGTTTTCTATGTACTTTTCACTGAAATTGTTTGACATGATCATGAATGCATAGAATGTTTCAGGTTTTTCATGCTCACCTTTCAGCTCTCTCAGTTTCTCCTGGAAGAAGCGTTGCTCTTTATGAGAGAGGTTGTTGGTAATATAGACATTGTCTATCCTGCTTTTGCTTGAACTTTCTTTGGGAAACTGTGACCTAATGCAGTTTAGTATGATGACCATCAAACAGTCATGTTTTCTTTTCTCGTGCACAGCAGTCAATATGCTCCTCTGCAAGTCCTCAATGTCGTCCCAGTCGTCCACCAAGAGCAGAACAGGGGTGTAATTTGACTGCTCCTCTTTCCCGCAGCTCAGTAAGTGTGTGACTTGCACTGCAACTTCAGAACTCTGTGCCGTGCTGTTTTTCAAAACTGCACACCTGAATTTGCGCCTCATTGTCCACAGGACATGCATCGCTAATGTTGTTCCACCGCAGCCGGGGTGATGGAACAAGTTGATGATAACACACGGGGTTCTGTAGCCCTCCTGTGGTGTGATCAAATTGCACAAGTCGTCAAATTTGTCTCGCTTGATGAAGGGGACGCACCCGGGTCCCTCGGACAGGTAGAAGTTCCACCATGTCACCTTTCCTCCTCTGTAAAACTCCTCTTCAGTTTGCTTTTTGAACGTCTTAAAAAGGTCGCTGTTCTCAATCTCTGTGTCCTCACACTCGTTTTCACACAAGATGTCCAGCACTGTCATCAGTTCCTGATCCTTTTCTGTCAGGAGAACAGAACTGGATCCGGAGGAAGGCAGATATCGTCTACACGATTGCCTTTGCAGTTCTTTCATTTTCATAATCGTTGCGTTGATTTCTTGCAAACTTAGCTCATGGATGCATTTATCAGTGATGTCTGTTTGGAGGCGATGCTGCACCAGATCTCTCCAGGATGAAAATACAGAACTGTCTTTGCAGATGCACACAATGTTTTCTGTCCCCTTTAGTTTTTGGTAGATGGTGCTGAAGGTCTCAAGTAGAGGACTGGACATGTCTGTTACAAATGAATGGAGTAAAAATACAACAAGTAACTTTGAGGTTTGCAAAACGCCCGATTTGCAAAGAAAAGTAATCATGTCGTTGACCTCACCGGCACGTGTTTTTAGCCAGGCGCTGGACTGAAGAGGCTCACAGTCGCCCTCCTCCTTTAATCGGCCATTGCAGAACACCCAGCTTGTCTGTCGGAATAAATTCAAGTTTCCAATGACTGTGGCGATATTGTCGCTGGTGTTGAACATTCGTGGGTAGTGGAGGTTGACGATGTGATCTTTGCGGAAGAACCAGCAGGAACCGTTGACTTCGGACTCTGGGTCAAAGTCCATTACAACAAAGGGTCGAATTACTACCAAGAACTGCAAGTTTTCCAGTTGGTCTTGGTCACATTTATTTGTCACGACAATGTAGTGAAAGGAATTGTCCAGCGTGTTTCTCCCCGGCGCAATTAGTTGTTTCAGTCTGTGTCCTTGATGGTTTTTTCTTGGCTCATGGGAGATATTTGAATCTCTGGCTTGTCTTGCTGCTTCCCACACCTTCAGGTAGTCTCTAACATTGTTCATCTTCTCAAACCGTTGTCTTTCATTTTTACACGCCAGGATATTGATACTACTGGCGCCTTCTCGTACAAACAGGCATCGTGCTCTGCACTGTTTTCCTTTTTCATCCACAGTGTCCATGAAGGTATAGAAAAGCTTCCCTTGAGTGTAGCACATGTCTGGGATGACATCAATTTCTATGACAAACTTGTCTGATGTTGTGTCATTGGGATGTTGAACCTGGATGAATTGAGGTGGTCTAATACAGCTTCTGGCAGCATCGGTTTCTTCTGCGAAGTGTTTTTCCAGCTGCTGATAAAACTTGTCTATGAACTTCTGTGGTTCAGGCACTCGGAGACCTATAATCTCCCCGTGTTCGTAAAGTGGTTTGTCCCCTACCCCAAAGTGAATCCTGCCATTGGTACGTCGGTTCATGCAAGCGGCTCCAAAGCGAAACACTTCATCGGTGAACTTCTTCAGGATTTCAGCCTCGCTTGCATCCTCTGTGTTTGTCAGCAGCTTGTACTCGTGCACTGGGTCCAGCAGGTTGCCTGGACCTGTTTCAGGAGGAAGGATGTCGTTCTGTCTGTAGGTATACCACTTGCCACCTGTGTCGAAGGGTCGAGACGGACACATCCTCTTTTCTGCTTTCCACTCTTCCTCCTTCCTCTTGCCTGAGTTGTCAGCAGAAGCGGCACCCTTTGTCTCGCTGCGGACATCTTCTGACGATGACTTTTCTGTACTTCCCGAAACTGACAGGGTGTCTTTGTGTCCTGTTTGGTTCTTGACTGAAGCAGCATTTGTGTCCACGGTTTTGTTACTTCCCTCAGAGGCGTGTACACACACTTGTTCCTCTTGAACGTTTGCAGTAGCGTTGACTGCATCTTTGTTTATCTCAGCGGAGGACTGTAGTTTGTGTGCTTTCGGTGTGTTGTCTTTTTTTGCCAGTGTTTTTACTCCTTTACAAGAATCTTTAAGCCTCCTGACATTTTTTATAATTTGAATAGCTGGGCCTTGTTTTACACCCAAATCCAGCAGGTCCTGCTTTTCAAAGCAAACCAGGCTAGCTCCTGAAGTTTCCTCATCATAGAGTCTGTCGGCATGTTCCTTGGGGACCTTGAGATCATTAAGCAGCCACTGACGGACATCTTCTTTTGTCCAAACTTCAATATCCGCTGGCAGATTGGTCACGTCACTCATGTTGTCTGAGGGTAGGTCGTTCTGCAAGGAAAGAGAAAAGTAATTCAGATTCTCTCGTCTCCTTTAGTTTCCTTCTGTCAGGGTTAAGCAGGATGTACGGCGAGGTCTCCGCCGGGGTGGGCAAGATCAGAGCTTCTGCAGACCCCACACAGCTCATGGCAAAAAGCCAAGACCTTGTGAAGTACTGCATCTGTGTAGCTGCTGATAAATTGCCTACTGACTGTAACAATCAGCCAAAATAAATATCCATGTTCGCTGAAAATCTTCGGTCTGCACGTTTCTGACTAGATTAGCACTCAGTGACTAAAAACACTACAGATAATGTAGTACTGGTTGCACTGCACAGTTTTATGGCTAGAAAATGTTAAGAAAGGTAATGAGTGCATGAAACTGGCTTGGAGAGTCAATGGCTGCAGTTACACTGCATAACTGAGTTTTCTTTGTGTTTCTACTGCTAACAGTAAATGTTTTTCCCTACATGTGTTGTCACAAGTGGACGGCATTTGACAATGAGGAAATACTGCGCTGTCTGGTCTTCCAGCCTCCTCTATCAAGCTGCTCCAGAATACCACAGTACAAGTTGCATTTGACCCGCCAAAGCGTTCCCACGTTTCTTGCCTCTCCATCAGCCTAGACCAAATTCAACAGTCTGGTAATAGCTAACATCCGCTCCCCAGTACCTTCCCAGCACTATGCCGCTCCACCTCTGGCTGCTTGGAGGTCCCACTCACAAAGGACCCAACGTTAAAAGGCCAAAAGGTCTGCGGCTCCGCTGTGGTGGAATTAGCTCCTTCTGTCCCTTAGAGCTGCTGAATCCCTGGCTGTACCTCACACATCTTTTCTTCTTTTAAATACACATAATACAGTTTTATACACGCTGTACCCTTCACGTGACTAATCTCGCCGACTGAAACCACTGTGAGTCACTCGGAAAGAATGATTGCATGAATAACACGCTGAAACCGCAGTATGTCAGGTTTGGGCGATTCACACCGGTTAGGTAACATTCACATGCACAAGAAGTACAGTAAGTCCAGAGCACGTCTTGTGGAAAGAACTAGGATTCATCGTCACAAACACACACCTGAATCCAACTGTGAGCGTCGGACGTTATTCCTTTGCCATTTCACTCATTCAAACTTCACTCATTTTCATCCACATTTTTCCTGCTAATGTCACTTCCACATATATCTGCTGGAATATGGGCACTGTGACAACGGCTGTATCAAACAAACAAGCTGTGTGTGTGTGTGTGTGTGCGTGTGCGCGCGCGCGTGTGTGCGCGCACACGCATCTGAGCCCTCTTGTTGACACACTATTGTTTCCTCTGAGCTGTGTTGCCACCTTGGAGAAAAAAATCTGGAAAGTGCAAACCTTGCAAATGTATCTGCTAAAATATTTCCACAGCACCACACACATCCCACAGATAAATAAATAGCAAATCCTCACCCATCAGCGCGAGTCTCCTGCTCAGGGAGCGAAGCTGCAGGCTGTCGCTTGTGTAACCCCACTTCTGCCTGGTGTGAGAGAAACGAAACTCAAAAGTGAACAATGTGATTTCCTGTACACACCTTTCAGAGGTCAGGTTGCCAAAATGCCAGTGGGAGTGTTCGAGGCTGGAGGTGCATCGAAATAAATAATGTATTGGATTTGTGAAGTGCTAATGAAGTGATTTTTGACGTAAAGGGTCTGTGTGTGGGGTGTGAGGTGGCTCAGTGGTTGCAGATGCCACCTTGACTCTCGAAGACCTCCGACATTCGACTTGTGCTTCCTGCTCCAGTCCTCATCGATGCTGAGCCAGGTACTTACCCTGAATTGTTGCAGTAAAAATGTTGAAAGGTTTTTGTCATCATGCCGAGCAGGATGGACTCCTGTACCCTGTTTTCCTCACCAGGCTCCTGGGCTAGATGTCCCCACGTGAAGCAGGGCATCTGTTTCTCCACAGAGACTTAATAAGGTTCAGTCAGTCTGTGTTCAAACTTGCTTGGCAGCTTTCTGCCAAGTTCTGGTTATAAGCATATTTTACGATATTGTGCAAAACCCTCTGCTACACTGGCAAGTTTTTCTGATGCATGAAACTCAGCCAAGAGCCAAGTTTTACTGCTTTACCTTTAAACTCAGCTGAACTCCAACCCCTTTGTTTGGCGGCACTTTATCCCAGCAAACCCGGGGAAGCTGTGGAACTCGGCCTTTTTTCCTTCCAGCTGTTTTACCCCATATCTGGTCCACATTTATCAGTATGAACTAATCTGTTTGTGCGTCGCTTCCTCTTCCAAACTTAACCTTTACAAATGTCATGTCCTCTGTCTGCCCCTACAAACCCATCGCCTGCCCCCCTTTCAAGGTGTCACTCGATAGCATTGTCTTGCCACCCGCTGTGATGTCGCGTGACTGTTATGATGACCACGCCTCTGTTGGCAAAATCCACCGCTTTGCATCTGAAGGTGCAGCTGAGGTCTCACAAAGGTTGTTTCATAACCACTGCCTGGGGGTTTGAAAAATAAAAGTGTGGCATTTTTTCTTTCCCTCTTGCTTCTTTTGTCTCCTTCTCTTTCTTCCTTTCAGCTCGTAAACCCAGGGAATTCCCCAAGGTCACATATTTTATTTGTAATCAATCTTTGCTTTTCACAGAGGAAGACAGACAGAACAGACGTGTCATAGTAGCAATTTCACAAGAGGGGTAACAGCTTGTTTGGTCACAGCTTATTTACAGGCGGTGGCAGTGAGATCAGATGATTTAAAAGCGCCATGGGGTTCCATGCTAGTTGAGGATTAACTGTTCTTCACACATAGTCTGTCCACCATTATTGCTGTATTTCCATTTTTAGTTCTTCCCAAGTGGAAAAAGGGTTTTTGTTTCAGAAAAAATCCATTTTAGTCTCTTTGTTGCTCAGCTCCCACATATGACTGCATTACTGCATTGTCTGCTGTGGCTGGCAGAGCCTCACTCCACCTTTTAAGGTCTCGCTGTCTCCTGCTTCTGCATGAACGTGGCCATCGCATCTCCCACTTCACAGCTTAGTTCTTCCCGGAGAGGGACCTGAGATCGGTCCCTCTAAAGCTTGGTGTTTTATTTCCTGTTACCTTGCAACTCCTCTGTCTTGGTGGAGGATTCGCTGGTGCATTTCATCATTCAGCATCCCTCACAGGCACTAGTGTGAGCTGCTTCTTCATTTCAGTTGTTTTTTTAAATGTGTATGAACAACCAATGGTGTCACCCTGGTTATGTCACAGTTATGGAGCAAGGTCTGCAGCCAGCATATGATGCTGTTATCTGCAATACAAGTTTTTCCACCCTCAGCAAACATGGAAACAGTATGATGTGACATCCAAACAATAATCTCCAGATTTCGGGCTGAGCACTGTGAAGGATTTGTGCCCTAGAGATGTTAACCATGTCACTGTCTCATCAACTCGTACTATATACAATAAGTGAAACAAAGAAGAGAACCAGAGATTTGTGAAAAAACACCTTTTGACCCACAGTTCCTCGATCCCTTCATCTATCTCACACATCACACGAAATTCCCAAAGCACAATAATAATACATTAAAAAACTGTATATTATGCAGGCAGAAAATGTGCATCACCTCAGAGCCAGAGATTTCGCGTGGAGGTGCAGGTTGGCGGTGAGGTGGCACTTTGTTGATGGCTCACACCTGGTAAATGTAGAAGCTCCAGGATCATCTACAGTTTGGTCACCTGTTGCTTTCTTCATTACCGCTTTCTCCAGGTTTCTGAAAACTTTACAGCAGGACTTATTTCAGATCATCATCTGGTGACACTTTGATGCACGATTTAAATTGCCATGTTAGCCTAAATACTTCTAAGCAGCTCATATGAGTAAATAGTGGAGCAACTGTGTACACACTGGGCCCAGTAAAGTGCGCTGCTGTGAAACTGGAAAGGGGTGTGTATCAGGTTGTCCATTATCTCCTGTTGCCACCAATTGTCTTTAATGTCTATGTAACAATGCTGAAGCTATTGTGCACAAAACCTGTTCAAGAAACAAAGGAACTGAAATAAATGATCAGGGTGGGTCAAACAGCCACTTTCTATGATGACTGCATAACATTTGACTCCATTCCAGAGACCCACAACTTTTACCCCCCCCCCCCCCCCCCCCCCCCCCCCCCCCCCCCCCCACCCCCCCCCCCCCCCCCCCCCCCCCCCCCCCCCCCCCCCCCCCCCCCCCCCCCCCCCCNCCCCCCCCCCCCCCCCCGATTTTACGTTATTGCAACTGAAATATTTCGATGTGTCTCATTCCAAGGATGACAAGGATTATCTAAAGAAGAGGAGACTGGGTTCTGGTCACCTGTACCAGTCTTGTTCCTGGGTTGTTTGAGAGAATTTCACATTAACAAATGTCAACCAGAAGTACTTTTAACAGTTGATCAGCCTTTATATTTTGTCTCAGTGACAGGAAGCCCAATGGCAGAGCAGACATCTCCTCAGTTTCCTCTCTGTATGTCACGTTCACGCAGCCAGCAGGAAACATTCATCCGGTTTTACTCTGGTTCACGGCTCAGGTTCTCCAACGCTCTTGTCAGCATTTGAATCAGAGCAGTCAGTGCATAGTTTCAGTTCTGCAGCTTCTTCCAACCACAAGTTCTAGAAGAGCACATACAGGCAGCCCAGCAAACACACTCTCCTTATGGCTGGCAGTGTTGCGTGATGCGAAGGTAGGCACGGCCATTTCCTGCACCACTTCAGTGTAGACCACCAACCACAGGTGTCCAACTGGGAAGGTACAAAGCATGGTGCTGAAGCAAGACATCTGATTGCCCGTCTCCTCTCTTTAGCAATGAATAAAGAGGCAGTTAGCAGAGCAATTAACACTCGAACATCAGCACACAGTTCCTAACTTGGAAAGAGTGGTTTCTATTGCTCCGCTTCCCTGAGGTGTCTTCACCACCCGCTCTATAACTCTCAGATACTTTCCTGGTTTTTAGACTCAGCCTTTCGGGGTTTGCGACTTCACTCAGTCTAGATGTTGACAGACGAGCTACCTGTCCAACTTAAGCCTCGCATTATAGCCTGTGGTCCTTTCTACTACGCGGTCGAGAATAGAGTCATGCTCCTCTACTGAGGGCACCGCTCTGAAGACATCCTCCACAATGCTCAGAGCCCCTTCAATGCCTTCTAGCATCTCATCCATGATGCACTAAAGTCTGAATCTTCTAGTTGGAGTGTTGAAAGATGAGGGTTCGTCTGTATGGGAAGACTTTTGCTGCAGACACAACAGTGCTCCCTTTTTATGACTTTATTCACAGCACTTGGCTGTGTAGAAATCCTGATCATGTCATGGTGAAGGACAGCTACTGTGCAACTGACCCCAAGTAGCACATTAAACGTGATGTTTTGCTACCACCTCTGGTGTCGTGTCATCTTTTTTATTCCCTGTTCAGCTGGAGTCCCAGAAATTGCCTTACAGCCCCCCTGTAGGGGTTCATACTTAACATAAACATGTACTTGATACGTGACGAGCAAGTAAAAATAGCTGGAGCAGAAACATTGAGCATGAACACGAAGTCAGACACATTGTGAGGAGAGACAGCAAACACAGCAAACACTGAACCAGGATATTACAGGAGAAACAGACCGAACCTGGGCTTCAACCTGTGGGCTCAAGGTTCTGCAGTTCAGGGGCATTTACATTAACCTTATTTTATTGAGCACATTTTCCCAATGTGATGTGCAAGTCAGCGTGAGCAGAAGTGCATGAACCACAGCTTTACACAGAGACGGAGGATGAGAGCACAGGCTACATGTCTGACACCACCATGTTGCTGGTTCACATCTCTCAGAAGTGACATTCAGACCGTAAATACACACATAGTCACAGCAGGCTGTCAGGAGCAACATGGCTCTCAGAGAGATGGGTTGGGAGGGATTCAGCAGCTCTGAGGGACACAGGGAGGTCATTACACCACATTAGGGACAAATGTAAGAACATTAGAGCTGGATTTTGGGCCCTTTGTGAGTGAGACAAGTGAGCAGCTAGACAGGAACAGCCTCAATGGATCGAGTGGCACTGGGTGTTTGTGAAGCTGAAGGTCTGAAGGTCCAGTTCCTGACTGGCTGAAGAACTGGGCCTGCGGGTTGGAGAAGCAGCGTGGAGCCCTGTTCATGTGGGCACTCAGTTCTCTGCAGGTCCTCAGTCTGCCAGCTTCACAGGTGTGATGATGAGGGGGGTGTTGTTTTTGCCCGACTTATTGGTGCAGGGGCTGAAGAAGGGGAAGATGGTGTCGGAGAAGGTGTCTGTAAAGGTGTACATGTGCTCCTTGGCGTCCACATCGTAGAAGGAGATCTGGCCCTTCTCATAGTCCACAAACACACCGACTTTGTGTGGCTTTGTCCTCAGGCCCAGGCTCGTGGGCGGGTCCGTCCGGAAGCTGTACTCGTGTTTGTCCCGCAGGCTCAGGAACCAGTAGCCGTGCTGTGGGCTCACCTGGATCTTACCCTTGCGGTGGCTGGAGCGGCTGGCCACGCCCAGGTCCCAGTCCGTCTTGCTGCCCACCTCCACCTCCCAGTAGTGGCGCCCCGACGAAAAGGCCTGGCGGCCCAACACGCAGACCACACGGTCGAACCGCTCTGGGTTGTCCGGAACAGCCTGGTGCCGGTCGCCACACCTCACCTGCTTCCCATCCTTGGACAGGACGAGCCGCGGGTGGGCGGTGCTGGGCTCCAGGGTCACGTGAACTGGGGGAGGGAGGGAGACGAGGCATTGGACATCAGAGGTGGGGCCAGCATCAGTAACCGCACAGTAATGATTGAGTGAGCTGGATCCAGTCTGAGGGAAGATGCTGTGTGTAATTCACCCCATTACCGTGTGGGCCGTACCTGCACACTCCTGTGCGTTCATCAAATCTGCAATGAAACAGTTGAAGACAAAGCCATGTGAGGAGCCTGAGTTTAACCCTAAAACAAGCCATTTAATGTGGGGGGACAGTGATGGAGGTGGCGGCATTCAGCTCATCGCTGCAACACTTTACCTGGAGGCTGATTCAGCTCGTGTCTCACAAGGGGCTGATCCACCTGGAGGAAGGATCTGGAATCTGAGAAAAAAGCAGACCTGGTTAGCAGGAGCTGGAAATAATTCCACCACATATGAGCGATGGTACTGTTGTGGGGATGGTGAGGCTCAGGGTTTGATGTGTGTGTGTGTGTGTGTGTGTGTGTGTGTGTGTGTGTGTGTGTGTGTGTGTGTGTGTGTGTGAGAGAGACGCAGAGCGCAGGAATGCAGGAGAGCAGCAGTCAGGTCACACAAGATGGGAATGGCTGGAATGTGTGCTGCGTACCCCCCTGAAGAACACCACCCTGTGGTCACCACTGGGACCTCTGTCACTGCACACCCGCACCAAACTGTAGCTGCTGTCCAACATCTGAGCTGCACCTAAACCGCGCGATCCCAAGAAGCTGGTGGTAGGAAGAGTCCTGTGAAGGGTGCGAAGCCCCACCCCCACCCCCCTACACTGTGGCTCACTTGTGTCCCAGATCCTGGCCATCTCCTCCTGGAAGTGCGTCACCAGCAGGGAGATCCTCTGCAGGATGGCAGTGGAGCACAGACTGGAGCTAATGGTGACGGCGGTCCAGTCCTTGGTCGGTACCGGGACATTCAGGGCCGGGAAGCTCTGGAGATGACGTCTTTTGTCACACAGCGGCCCCTCGGAGCTGTCCCACCCCCACCCAGGACGTCCCCAACAGCCCCCCGACCTTGAGGAAGTGGACGTAGTCCTCGGACTGTGTAAGCTGGCTGATGGTGGCCATTCTCTTCTGCAGCTCCCTGATCTCAAGCTCCAGGTCGCGGACGAGGCCCTGAGTGCGGCACTCGGCCATCTGCCGCTCGGTCTGGATGCTGTCCAGCAGCTCAGCCTGCGTCCTCTCCACGGAGCTCATGAAGGCTGTGAAGAGCTGCAGGCTGGTGGCCGTCTCCCGCTCCGCTGACGCCTGGACACAGCACACAGGCCAAACGATGAGCACTGCTTCCGCTGGACTGCAGGGGGTGCAGTTACGAAAGCAGGAGCTTAAAGCTGAAACGAGGACTACAGAATTCTGTGTGCAGCTCAGCTTGGGGAAAATATTATGGACAGTTGAGCTGCACAATTGGTGCTGAGTGCTTATCTTTAATAGCATTTTTGTTCTAACCAGCCCAGCATGTGGTGCATTGTGGGCCACGGTCACCCTGGCAGGGGATCAGTCGGCTGGACGGGACTCACCTGGATGCTGTCCAGTGAAGCCTTAAGCTCTTCCACCTTCTTCAGCCTCACCTGGATCATGTCTTGAACCTCCACCTCTGTAATTCCCAGCTGAGACTGCACACAGGTGAGAGCATGATGGGAAATTTCCTCAGTTTAACTCAACACGTTTGTGGCAAAACCTGCCACCTGGTTCAAGGGTGGGCAGCTTCCCACCAGAAAAGCTTCACCAAAGTGAGGCGGGATGGGCAGCCCCACCTTCTTGATGAGCCACTCCCTCTTGGCCGGGATGGCGATGTGCGTGTGGTGCTCTGTCTCCATGCACACAGTGCAGATGCACACGTGGTCCGAGCGGCAGAACAGCTCCAGGGGCTGCTGGTGGTGGGGGCACAGCGAGGTCTCTGTGGCAACCGCGGCCGATGAGCTCAGGGAGAGGCGCCGGGGCATGGTGGGGGGAGGGAAAGTGGAAGTAGGAGGAGGAGAGAACACGTTAGTCGGTGGGGGTGGGATAGCAGCGGGGGTGGGGGTGGGGGAAGAGGAGGACTGCGGCCAAACGTCCTCCGCCGGGACCTTGGGGAAGCGAGCCTTCATTTCGGCAAGCAGGTCGTAGGGCAGCCGTCCTGGTCTCGAGGGTCTCTTCTTGCTTACTCCGCCTTCTTGAGCTGCACCCACTGGTACCATCGCCACGGCGACTCCCGCCGCAACTCCAGGGCCAACGTCAGCCAAGACGCCCCCGTCAGCTGTCAGCGTGCGTTTGAACTGCTCGGTGATTTCCCGCAGGGTACGGTTGATGTGCAGGTCCGGCCGCGTCCTGAACGTCTCCTTGCACAGCGGACACCGGCAGTCCTTGCTGCCATCCCAGTAGTCCCCGATGCACGTCATGCAGAAGCTGTGGCCACACGGCGTCGACACGGGGTTCGTGAACACGTCCAGGCAGATGGAGCACAGGAACTGCTCCTCGGACAGACAGCTGAGATCCATCACGCCTGGGAGAGTGGGGGGGACATGAGGTCACTGAGGGTGACGGTGGCGCTGACCTAGTGGGTACAAATTCAGCTCAGCGCTGCTGGGTGGGGACCCAGGGGGTGTTGGTCAAATCTCCCTGTAGGGCATTACGGTGACCACTGAGACCCAAGAGAGAACCTGCAGGACCTTGGGAACGACGCTGCTCTGGGCAGCTGAGGGAGGAACTGATCAAACTGACATTTCAAATGCTGAGCTGGATGCCACAGCAACTCCTGAAATCCCATCCCGGTCCACGAGACCAGCCTCCCACGCAAGGAGGAGATAGAGGTTGAGACCGACACAAGTTCACTCCGGAGTAGAGCTTGAGGGTCTGTGGTACTGCCGTGAGATGTTCTCACTCTCATTGTACAGTTACATAAAGGAATGTGGAGATGCTGCATTCCCCACCGTGAGGTGTGTGTGTGTGTGTGTGTGTGTGTGTGTGTGTGTGGGGCAGATGCTGGTAGGTAAGAAAAGTTCTACCCCCGACAAAGTGCAATGATCTCCCTGTGTCCCTCAGAGCTGCTGAGTTCCTCCCAATCCCACCTCATTCTGAGCCACTTTGCTCCTGATCTCCTCACAGTGCTGTGTGAGTCTGAATCTCCTTGTCTGCTGGTTGAACATACTGTTTACTCTGAGCTGTATGAGGAACAGCGTCTGATAGATGAATAAATGCCCAGGTAAATGTGAATGAAAATTAAATAAAGAGAGGAGCTGCCATATGCTGCCTCTTCTGACCTTGTTCTTTCACACAAGGTCCTCCGTTTCATTGTTTACCATTGTTAAATTTTAAACACCCATGTGTTAACTAAGTAACCAGATAGGGTCTCAGACAGGAGCCTCACACTTGTCCAGCATCTGGTCACTGACACACAGCCAAATGTGAGTTGCACCTTCATCAGGTCTTCACGTTTCTAAAGGACCTTTTCAGGTGTCAGCTTACACACCTGACCACACGACCGGTGGGATGGCACACGCTTTTCTACTGCAAGTAAGAAGGGTCCTTTCTTACCAGAGATAAGGCCTTCTGTCCCACGATGTGGAGGTGTGTATGGCACGGTGAGGCCTTGCTGCCGCCAGTGTCCGAGTCACCACGTCACTCAGTGACAGAGGGGCCGCACAGCTCACCTTTTTACTGCAGACAGGCTCCTCCTTCACCACCGCCGACCTGTCGGACAGGTACAGCACTCGCCCCACCTGTTTGCTTCCTCTCTCTTCCTCGTGGGGAACATAGTTTGGAGGCCGTAGGAATGTGGACCATCAATATCAGTCTTTCCAGCTTCGTCACCTTCAGCTGCTCAGTGTGTCACACCTGTGTTCGAGTCACAGAAAACAAGAGGTTGCCAGTGGAAACTGTCGGAATTCATTTGGAATAATTTCCACACCTTTTATTGGCAGCACATGTCAAATTATCTCCTTAAATAATTGCTAAATTATCCAGTTATTTTGCTGCCTCTATATTCAATAAGACTTACAGCCAATAATGACATAAATAGGAGGCCAGTTGTTCCACTGTCACAACCCTGGTTGACAGGCATTTTTCTGGGCGCATTTAGTAGGTCCCTTACGGCCGAGACGTTTGGAAGCCAGTCGAGCGACACTTTCATTCCCACTGTGGGCTGAATTTCTTGGAACTGGAAACCAGTAAAGAAAAAAGGAAACATAAAACCCTGTGCAGTTCTACATCTCAATTATTATTAAATATATTCATAATAATGATAATGATAATAATAAGAAGATAAATAAATACATGTATACACATGTACATAATAAGACCTTTAAACAGCTCCTCCTACCAGCCTATCAGTTTGCTGAATGTTTATACCTGAATGTCAGGTGCTGTTGCTGCACCTCTGTGTTGTCTGGTTGCTTCACCTGCATCACCCCCCCATCCAGCTCATCGTTGTCACTGTCCCCCAGAAATACTGTCACGTCACTCCTGTCTTGCCGCACTCACGTCACACTCAGCTGCTGCCCTTAACCCTCAGAGCTCTGGAAAGTCCGGCACCGCCGACACCCCTGCGATCCAGGCTGCGGCCGAGTGGAGATCAGTTTGTTGGCCCCCAGGATCATTCTGTTGCAGCCTTCAAACCTAGAACCATTTAAATGTCATATAAGTACCCAGAGCTGCGGTGCTGTCGCGCGGTGACACAGTCCTGGGATAGCAGGGTCAACGGGACGAGCGCACCGCCTTGTGTCCAGCCACTTTGCTGTGCATCATGGGAAGTTCCATGTATAAACCACTTGAATGAATGGACGTTAAATGGGTCCAAAGTTTAGTTGTCTGAAGTTCTGATTACTGTCTGACTGAAGCCAAACTGAAGCTGTAGCATGTCGGCCACCAGGGGGCGCCAGTGTAGCGGGAAGGCAGGTTCATTTCCACGTGCGACCTGCGCTGCCCCCTGCTGGACATGGACAGGTGACTGTGCTGAGCATTTTTCTCCGGGTCCAGTGTGTAAGTCCCCCCCCCCCCTCCCCAGTTTATTTTGTCCTCGTTTCTTCACAATACATTATTAAAACGTTGAAAGGTTTTCTTCCACTAACTGGTCAGAATGGAAAAGCCAAACAGTCTGCTGTTCACCAGTCACAAGCTCTCTGTTCATTTCCAGCGACAACCTCGAATTCTTCATTTAAACACTACAGCAAATAATCGAAAAGTGTCGTGTGTGCAATAAAATCTAGTCTGTAAAATCTTAGACAAACGGAGGCAGCCGAGAACATGACACCTGGCTCCACTCTCTGCGGTGAAGATGTTTTCGCTCAAACTCTAGCCAGACAATAAGAAGTCCCTGAGTAGGAGCACTGAGTCTGAGCCTGAATGCCCTGAACAAGGCGCGACCTGGGTGACCTGCCGGAGGGGGTCGATGAGCACGGTCACCCCCCGGATGTAACTCCAGCCGCCATTTCACAATCTGCAACTTAACCCCCCGGTTTATTCGCAAGTCCCATGAAAAATCATTTTTAAAACTTCAAAATAAAATTGGCGATGAGCACAACCTCCTGTTCAGTGTTGTTTGTCCTGGGGAATGAAACCGCAGCAGAGAAAGTGAACAGTTGCTTGTGCCCTAAAATCCCAAACGTGTGTCTGTCCTGCAGCTGAGGACTGATGAGGTAAACGTGCCGCTCTTCAGCATCCGGTCACTTTCAGTTTGCTGCACTATTGTTATGTTCTTCTTTGCGTTTTGTCTCACACTGTTTTCAGGATTGGATCGGATTGGGTTTCAGGATTGTTGTCACTCACGAGACCAATCCAGAGGGAACGAGTCACAGGATTGGAGCTCCAGCGGGAACCAAGGGAACCAATCGGTGTTGGAGTGGGAGGGGCCTGGCTCACATAAAGAGGACATTTTGCGAGAGACTTGAAGCTTTTGATTTCCTTTGTTTGTATAAAACAGCCCTTTGTATTTAAGTATTGGCTCCATGTCAAGCGTTACACATGTCCTGTCCCTCCATTGTGAATACGCGGTGTGTGTGTGTGTGTGTGTGTGTGTGTGTGTGTGTGTGTGTGTGTGTAAGGAAACGTAGCTGGCAAGAAGGTGCACACACACTTTCTGCACGCAGGTTAACTACGGTTGGACACACTGGGGAAGAGGGCGACCGCCAACCCTGTACTTTTGGTTTTGCCAGGTTAGCTTAGTGTATTCAGGTTTTTCTTTTTGTCGGGGTAGTTTGCATAGGTAGGAGAATATCACCAGCCTAGGGAAGGTGTGTTCTGTTCTGTTCTGTTTCGTTCACTTCTTCAGCGCCGTCCAGCTCGTTTCTTTAATAGCCCTTCCTTTTGTGTCGTCCCATTGTCTCTTCCCGCGTTCCATACTGTTTGGTGGGGAGGCTGTTCATTAACAGCGTATCCAGGCCGGTGGTTGTTTCGTTGGGGGTTTGCTGTGCATCAACATCACACACCCAGACCTTTATAATAACATCTTATTTACCCAAACCTTGTCCCCTAGACTTGGGCAAGGGTCGTAACAATCATCTACCTGACCAAAAATGTGTGACCGCAAACACAGCTCAGGTCATTTCCGCAGTGACACGCAGTAGGGTGGAGCTGTCAGTGCCTGTTTGCACTGACATTGCACATCTCTCCTAATTTCTAACTTCTGTTTCATGTTTGTCTGTCTTCTCATATTTAGAATGTTCTTGTTTATCTTTAAACTTCCCCATGTCTATATTATCTGTTATCTTTTTATCTATTTCCTTAAGTTTACTTTTGTCTCCCTGTTGCACTGTGCCCTGTGCACCTGAGGAACTTCCTTCCTTTCTCACTGTAAATGATTTGATTCTGGATTCCTTCCCTCCTGCTGGTTCACCTCTCTCTGCAGGTGCTGATGATGATCAGGCCACTTCTGTTCTGCAACAGACTTTGTAATTAAAATCAAGAATAAAAACTTGGTGAAGGTGTCATCTTCATAAAAGTTCTTCAGAGAGTTTGGATGTGGGAGGTCCTGGTGTAAAGGAGAATGTCAAGAGTCCTCGAGTGTCGGACACGAGCAGTGACCCTCCAGCTTGGCAGATGTGGTTGTCCCAGCAAAGTCTGGGGCTCGACCCCCTCTTTGCCCCCAGGTCACTGTCCCACACGTGTCGTGAAGCCCCAGGAGCAAAATGCGAAACGTGACATCAGAGAAGGATAAAAAAGGGAGGGTAGAATGGCGGGGGAGCCGGGGGGGGGGGTGGTTCTCTTGTAAAAATACACACTCCAGCGGCAAACTGAACGTCGCACTTGGCAGGGTTCTGCAGGTCTGTGTGTCAGTAACCAGGAAACAGATTCTGTGTTTCCATCAGAGATGCGTTGGTGTTCAGCCATGAGCAGTCAGGCCTGAATCCGCCGCTGCTCCACCAATCGGGGGGCAACACGTGCCATTTGCTCTGTTTCACACGCTATATGGAATCGGCTTGGCACCGAGGGTCACAGAGGCGGCTGCGGGGCAGAGAGGTGTAGGGTGGCTCGAGTGTCCACTGTCGAGACGAAGGCACCGTGTGCTGACCGCCGGGTGCCAGCAGGGGGCGCACGTTCACGGCAGGAAACTGGAAAGAGGGACTTGGGAGAGGAGACAAGCGGCTGGGAGAGATGGACGCGCTGGTGACGGAGGGACGGCTGTATGTTCAGCAGCAGAGCACCTTTGGCAAGGTAAGGAGCGACGCTACCTTAAGGGACCCCTCACACTCACTCAAACACACACTCAGACATAGACTCACATGGCCGTGGAGCCGCAGTGTCTTCCTCTGCTGCTCAGTTTCTCAGTCAGGCACCAAAAACTGGTTCATTCTGTGTTGGAATAATCAGCCTGAGGTCCTATGATGTCCTCAGCAGAGCTACAGAACTAACCTTCTATATGACACGTATGATGCATGTGCGCGTGGCATGTAGGCACTGAAGTGGCGGTTCAGGTGCCGTGTGGAGATGTGGTGGCGCAGCGGAACTTCGTTGTGTGGAGAACCTCTGCATCTCCATGTTTGTCAGGGAATCGGGCAGCTCTCATGGGGCTGTGGGTGCAGGTCTGAACACGGCGCTGCTCGACTTCAGTCCCCAGGTCCCAACGCAGCACATTCCTGCATGCTGAAACACAGGCCTGCACAAGCCTGCGTGCGCGCACACGCGCGCACACACACACACACACACACACACACACACACACACACACACACACACCCTCAGGGGGCAGCATACATGTCCTGTCCTCACACACTGCAGTGTCTCCAGGGTGTGTACAGCCATGTGGAGGGAAATATGAACCTACTCAACAAGAACTGTGCATCTCAGGTACAGTGCGCGCACGCGTGTGTGTGTGTGTGTGTGTGTGTGTGTGTGTGTGTGTGTGTGTGTGTGTGTGTGTGTGTGTGTGTCTGGCGCTCTGATCCTTGTGTCTGTGCCCTGCAGAGGTGGCGCTGGCGGAAGCTGTGGGCGGTGCTGTACAGGTCGAGCCCCAGTGGGGTGGCCCGGCTGGAGCTGCGGGACAGCGGTGCGGCTGATGATAGGCTCGTGGCCCGGAGGCCCGACAGGAAGCTGGTGCTGCGCCTGTCGGAGTGCGTCAGTGTACAGGAGGCCCCCGAGGAGCCGGGGCCCAAGGAGGACATGGCCGTGTTCCGTGTGGCCACCGCTGAGCGCACGCTCACCTTCGCCACGCCCCGACACGCCGGGGCCGGCTGGGTGCAGACGCTGCGCCACGTTGCCTTTCAGGTGCCCCCTGCGTCTCTTCAAACCGGCTTTCGGTCCCATCGCAGAACCGAGTCAGCAACAGTTAATGATGCCGACGTCCTCTGAAAGTGACGTTTATGGTAGTAATACAGGAAAAAACGCAGTTTAAAATGTTTTACTGTCATCCTTCCTGAACTTTGACCTGTGTGAAGACCTTCCTGCTGATTTTCAGGTGCCTGAAGACTAGGACAGGTGCAGCACAGGGATCTCATGGTCTCTTCACTGTGTGACAGGGTGCAGGTGGGCAGGACTCCATTTCCCCCCAGCCAATCAGAATGGTGGAGAACCTCATCTATGCTTCGAGAGACGAAGGTGAAGGGGGCTCCGGGGGGGAGTCTGTACTCTGGGCCCCAGACGATGGGGGGGGACTCTCGCTGGCTCTGACACCTCCTGCTCTCTGTCCCCCACAGTGAACCAGTTCCGGGTGAAGGTGCGGGAAACGGAGGCGGCAGAGCGCTGCAGCCTGCAGGGGGCGTACTGGCTAAGGGTCACTGGGGACGGCCTGCACCTGCTGGACCCCGACAACACAGACACGGTGCTGCACTGGCCCTACAGGCTGCTGCGCCGCTACGGCTACGACAAGGTCAGTCTCCGCAGGGTTGCAGGGTCACTTGAGGTGCCTGTGGAGAAGCTGTGTGACATCCACCATGTCTCCGTCTCCTAGGAAACGTTCTCCATGGAGGCGGGGAGACGCTGTGACTCTGGACCGGGCAGCTTCTCCTTTGAGAGCTGCCAGAGCAGCGAGATCTTCGTGCAGGTAGAGAACATCATCCATGAACAGACCCTCGGTGCCCTGGAGTCTGGCTCTGTCGGGGAGGCGGAGCCATTGGCACGGCGCAGTCTCCCCACCCCTCCTCGCTCGCCCCTCCCCCCAAGCCCGAGGCGCCCCGCCTTGCTGGAGCAGTGCAGTCCCTACGCGGAGCCTGCTGACTGCCNCGGGGAGGCGGAGCCATTGGCACGGCGCAGTCTCCCCACCCCTCCTCGCTCGCCCCTCCCCCCAAGCCCGAGGCGCCCCGCCTTGCTGGAGCAGTGCAGTCCCTACGCGGAGCCTGCTGACTGCCTGCGCTCGGCCCCCGTGCTCCTGGCCCCCCCTGCACTCCGTCGCCAAGACAACCAGCCAGAGCCGCTGTACTCGGACGTATACGACCTGGTGGACGTGGACCTGACCCAGCGAACCGCCTGTTTGGGGCTGGAGAACGCCCGGGGGGGTGTGGACAGCTGCCCTGGATCCAGTGAGAAAGCAGAAAGGGAGGAGCCTGAGCCCCTGTACAGCCAGGTGGTGAAACGCCCCCCCCCACGGGGCACCAGACCCGGTGCCTCTGACATCATCTACGACAACCTGGGGGAGGTGTGACCGACCTCCCGCTTCAGCTGCTCGTCCAGATCCGTCTGCCGCAGACCGCGTCCGCAGTCAGGAACTGAGCTCTGATTGGACGGAGGCGGCCGGCACGTGGCGCGGCCTGTCGCCTGTAGCCGACAGACACCACGCGTGCCACGACCAGGTACCGGGGAAGACGGGTCACCTGGAGGTCGCTGGGTGGAGACCCTGTCCTGCCTCCTGCTGTAGCAGCCATATGTGCCAACAACATACTTACCCCCTGTGGACAGAGTGAAAATGACCCTGCTGTGTGACTGGGCAGCTTAACAATGTGATACTTTGGAACAAATTATTGCTCAAGTGAATAAATAAAACTGCAGTCAGTAAAAGTGTAATAAGACCCTCATCTGAAGGAGGTCTGGTTCTGTGAAAGCCTCGCACGAAGCTGTGATGAATAAAAATGGGCTGTAAGCCTTTAAACATAATAAACATTGTGCTGCATTACAGTGAAAACTTGATGTTTACAGGGTGAAAATCGCACAGCGGAGGACAGAACACTCAGCCACACAGGTGAAAATGCTGCAGCCCGTTTTCACCCAGGTCTTCCTTTATTTCCCTTTCAACGGTGTTTATAATGAATTTTGCAGTTCACACACCTTTCAAGCTGTTACTACGAGGCTCTAAGGCATCATTAATCATAACTTGTATAAGTGCTAAATAGATAATATGAAAACACAATTGGCAGGACTATAAAATCACAAGCAGAGGAAAAGCTCATTTATACTGAGCAGAAGAAAGTTATTTTACATTCTGCCTCCTCACCAGGAGCCGCGGATCCCTGAAAGTGCAAATCCCACCAGTGCGCCGACTCCAGAGACCCCCCCCCGCCCCCCGCATCTCTGCACAGACTTCCTGAAAAACACGTGATTTATACTCTGAAAATGTTGGCCACTTGGGGGGGGTCAAACAAACGAAACTGCATGTTGGCCGGATGAGAGAAAACTGCAGGAAACATATTGCTGTAAGATAAGACAGGACTTGCTGAGGGTCAGTTTTCCAGTGTGTGTGTGTGTGTGTGTGTGTGTGTGTGTGTGTGTGTGTGTGTGTGAGAACTATGAGGCAACTCAGATGTAAGGAGGTTGTAAAGAGACACACACCCAAACATTTTCAGAGTATAAATCACGTGTNTCAGTTTTCCAGTGTGTGTGTGTGTGTGTGTGTGTGTGTGTGTGTGTGTGTGTGTGTGTGAGAACTATGAGGCAACTCAGATGTAAGGAGGTTGTAAAGAGACACACACCCAAACATTTTCAGAGTATAAATCACGTGTTTTGCAGGAAGTCTGTGCAGAGATGCGGGGGGGCAG
>UFQX01001757.1:0-13469 GCA_900497675.1 Arapaima gigas
GAATTGATCCAATAAATAAATAAATAAATAAATACAAAGGCTAAGTAAACTTCTGTGTATAAAACCTTGCATTGCAAGTTCCTTTGTAAAAAGAAAAAAAAAGAAAGAAAAGCATCAGCTAAACAAATAAAAATGAAATAATGAAACTGGAACTGACCTGATGATGGAAGCTGGAGAAAAAGCTCTGTAGTGTTTTCACTTAAATTGATAAACTCTCTCTCAATCGCAAACTTGCAAGTCATAGGACCTGTTTCATGAAGACCTTCAGATATTTCATACTAAAATCAGCGTATCGCGATCCAGCAAAACCCTGCTGCCAGAATGTCTTTATTCAACATGAATATTTCTGCAAAATGTTGGGCACATATAGGACCTCACTCCTTATGAGCTTAATAGGGATCAAGTTGGTTTGTTACTTGAGAAGTTTGTTACTTAAATGTGACATGGCCATATAAATCATCTTGCCTTTAAAACAAAACTCAAATAGTTATTACTGAAAAACAATTATGTAGTACAGTCTGTCATACATAAAAATAACACAAACAGGGAAAACATGACACACTGAAAGCAAAAAGAAAAAGAGACGCAGTATCAAAACCCAAAAATCCAAAGAAGAACACCCAAGCTAGAAATAAAAAGACTAAAACTTCCCCCCTGTTTCCCAGAATATTAATTATGGGCCCCAGGTGGCAGAAACACCTACATCTATTATCAAGCTGCATCCTCGGCATATTAACTTTCCGTAAATATAATAGAAGGGATAAACTCCATTGTTAACCAAAACACAGCAAAGCACAATAAAGTCGTGCTTAAAAATGTGACTCAAAAAAACAAAACAGAAAGGAATTCAGCTCTTTCAAAATTTGTAAGAGCCATTCTGAATCCTTCCAACCTGTGAGAAAAGCTCAGTCACGGGCACCAGGCACGCCGTGAAAGAAGCAAAGATCCAAGCAGAGGCAGTCGGCCAGCAGTCCCACAGAGGAACACAGTTTGTCCTGCAAAGTTAGTTGAGATGAATACTTCCTTCAGCTTTTTCAGGTAAGCCCACAGTTATTAAAATTATTGTGGTTTTTATTTTCCAGTTCATCCCATTTCACTTGGTGCAGTTTTTCACTTCAGGGTGCCTACTCGTTCAGCTTGTGATGTGTTCAAATCTTCCAAAAGAGAGATGGGTTTTATCAGCTGTGACTTCTTAAAGTCAATGTAGTGTTCCACCACCTTACGAAGGGAATGCATGGTAGAATTTTTATTTGTTCAACGATCCTAAAATTAATATCCATTTATGCTAAATTATCCTGAAAACTCATTAAAATAGTGACAGTGAGTTCAATAGCAAGTGTTAGTTATCATAATACACTCGGCTGTTTACCTTTAATTATACTGTAGTACGTTTGTACCTCGATTAACAAACATAACTGCGACCAGAAGGCTTAGAATAAGTTGGAATTTTTTGCTCCACTTATTACCTCACATTCCGTAAAACCTTAAGAATACGGCATCATCCCTAAGTTTATTCACAGGTTAATTTCTCTTAAAACATCAGGTATAGCTATACTGAATTAAAAATTTGTTATAATATATAGTAATTTATTGGGTATATGGATATATTTATTCTGCATTCTCTCTGACTGCGTTATGCTGCACTCTGATGGTGGGAAACAGAAACGCAGGTTTATTCCAACACAGACATTTTAGAAAAAAAAAGATTAAGAAAAATCATTTTAAAATAGCTATAACTATTACTATTATAACTGACTCTTTATTAGTCCCACGGCTGCGAAATAATCAGCAACTCTGATGATCAAGTTGCTGTTGTGCTTCACTGTGTGTAAACAGGCAGCCTTGCAGTGGGCGCAGCACACAGCCTGTACTGAGGTGCAGACAGAGGGAGGTGTGGACTCGAAGCTTCAGGCCTGAGGTCTGTTGGTGAGGAAGGTTAATTTTGGCTCAAGATATTTTTACCTCACAAAAGCATTTGGCACAGAAAGACAAAATGCACTCTCTTTGCCTTTATGTTGGAAAACAAAAGTCATTTTTGCTGACCTTACAAGTGTAGGAGCAAAAGATCTTCATCAAGTCACTGTTCACTGCTGCCATTCTTGAAAAATCATGTAAGGATGGCTGACAATTATTTCCATTTTCATAACTGTAGCAGGTCTTCATAGTGGTGCAGGTGAAGCTGGTGCCTCATAGCTCCTGACTGACATGGTTGGGTGGAAATTTGAATCTGGCTCAGGGTGTCCAACCACCTGTCTATGAGTATCTGAAATGTGTCTTCATTAGTGTTTCATTTGTTTTCTTTGCTTTATATAAACACTAGCAGGGACACCCGGCACTGCCTGGGTCAGAAAGATGCAGCAGTGTAAAGGTAAAAACTAATAACACATCATATAACCACCTAACAGTTTTACCATCAAAGCAGTTGCGTTTAGTACATGTTATACAAGTGATGTTAGTGAAGTCAGACTGGCAAAAGCCACAGAGAGTGATGCGTGTGCCAGCTGTAGTCAAGTAGAAAGGAAAAAACTAATTATATATGTTTGGCAAGTGTTATATTATATTTATATTATATATGATATAATATAAAAAATGATATTTATTTCAGCTAATGTGTAAGAGTATTATGTGTATGAGAGAAGATTTAAAAAACTGCAATTTTTTCAGTTCTAAGAGGGGAGTAAAGTTCTTATAGTACTTTTGTTGATCAACCATCAATCATGTGTAATTTCTTATTCATTTTTACATTTCCATTTCTTCATATATAGCAGGTACTGTTTCCTGTGGTTGAACAAGCGGATGTTGCTGAAAGCAATGTACACATTTGTGTGTGTGTGTGGGGGGGGGGGGCAAGAAGTCAGTGTCACATATGTATGCTCTGCATATGGCATGACTGCATACTTCTCGTGATGTCACCAATCCCACTTTTCCAAGGCTTGTCAGAGATTGTATTTTCAATTTTCAAAATGGTAAGCATCCTTTTTATTGTTTAATAAACTTTACCACACAAAAGCCCCACTTAGGGTCAGAAGTACCTGTGTGCCAAATGTCTTGCTACTTTGTGGCAAAAGCTGTGCATAAAGAACAAAGAAGAAACGCAGGGCTTTTCAGATATAGAGATAGACTGATGTCAGTGTCATGCATTCAGCAAGTGAATGTGAAANTTGTTTAATAAACTTTACCACACAAAAGCCCCACTTAGGGTCAGAAGTACCTGTGTGCCAAATGTCTTGCTACTTTGTGGCAAAAGCTGTGCATAAAGAACAAAGAAGAAACGCAGGGCTTTTCAGATATAGAGATAGACTGATGTCAGTGTCATGCATTCAGCAAGTGAATGTGAAAATGCGATCATTTATAGCATCATGGAAAGGATCGTATTCGTCCGATTTATTCAGATAATGACTTCAATGCTGATCCTCTCATATTTTATTTTCACACTTGACACACATTTGTTCAGAACACAATATTTCTAGCAAAGGCAGGAGCTATTCAAGAAGATGACCATACCGCATGTTGCTTTGGCCTTCATTGCTAATGTGTAAAGGCAGCTAAATTATTTTACACAACTTGTGCATTCATGAGTTCCTTTCATTTTTTTCATTTCTATTGTAGTAACGTAAACGTGATCATTCTTATTATGCTTTGTAATAGTAAATATTTACAAAATGGTTCACAAAGATCAAGGATTATTGATCAGAATTTTTGTCCTTTGCTCTCTTTCGGATATGATTATCAGTAATGTTGTTGATAATATTCAGCCAACTGACCTAAAACCGGTTCAACTTAGAGAAAATGTGACTTTAAAATGTGTCTGGTCAAAGGATAAAAAAGGAATCTTTTCTTGGCACAAACAAACTGTTGGAAAGAAGCGACGTCTAATCGTAACATCACATAAATATTTCAAAAATAGAGAATTTCACAATTTTAATAGTATGTGTTTTGCTGCAAGAAGAAATGAAGAAAAGTATAATTTAATAATCTCACAAATGGAAAAGTCAGATTCTGTACTGCATTTTTGTGGATGCATGAGAACCTAGGCAACTGTTTTTATCAACGGAATATTTCTGACAGTGAAGGGTGACTGTTGTACATTTTCCAGAACTCTATGAATATATAATATACCTCCGCAGTTTAATCTTGTATATTGCATTACAATTATTGCAAACTTCAGTATATGGTGCATTTTACTGTTTTAGCTTTCTTTTTGTAAAATATGAGGCCAAAACCTTAATTGTGTTTCAGGTTCTGCAGAATAGATGTCCAGCTTCCAGACTGCTGTACGGTAGCCTGTGTCAGAGTCCGTCCCCAAGGAGACTCTGTGACTCTGCAGTGTGCAGGAGAACACAGTGTTTACTGGTTCAGACGCGGCTCAGGAGAATCCCTTCCAGGACTCATCTACACCCATGGAAACAGGAGTGATGAGGCTGGCTCTTCTACACAGAGCTGTGTCTACAAGAGGAACCTCAGCCGCTCCGATGCTGGGACTTACTACTGTGCCGTGGCCACATGTGGGGAGATACTGTTTGGAAACCGGACAAAACTGGACACTGAAGGTACTAACTGAATAATTTCTTCTTTTTGAATTAAAATTGGAGTTTCTTATCCATTAGAAAGTTTTAAATGTGTTTGTTTCACAATTAAAAAAAATGGACATAACATAAATAAGATGTAATATGCATAAATGTACTTTTGAATTATGCAGATAAAAATTCAGCAGTATTTCTAATCACTTAAAATATTAAAGTTTATATTTCCGATTTTTTAAATATCTTGCTGTATTAGCCAAGCTTCCAGGATAGGCTGGGAATGTCCACAACCTTGCTTGACATAAGTGGTTAATGAAGATGGATAGATGTATGGATTTTACACTGACCAGTGTTATATTCTTTCTTGTTCCTCCATATCCGATTTTTATGAATATTGCTATCCTGTTCAAATATGAAAAGAATTCAGAGCTGTGCTCTGTTTACTCACTAATATTTATGAGATCATAAAACAAGTGACAATGTTGTGTTGTGTTTTTATCGTTTAACACTTATCCTTTGCCACTTAGGGTTAGGGTAAGTGAAAAGCAACATCAAACACAGGTCATTTAATTGTTGTTGTACCACCACTTTTATATTATTATTATTATTATTATTATTATTATTATCATCATCACCATCTTTACCCCCTTTACAATATATTCTGCAGCAGTTTTTCTTTGACGTTCTCTAGGAATCCCCGTAGATGCAGTAATCCTTGTCCAGGGAGTCCCGCTTGTTTTGTGTGTGATTCTGATCATTGNATATTCTGCAGCAGTTTTTCTTTGACGTTCTCTAGGAATCCCCGTAGATGCAGTAATCCTTGTCCAGGGAGTCCCGCTTGTTTTGTGTGTGATTCTGATCATTGAACTGGCCTGCACTAGAAATAATAAATAGTGTCAGCATTGTACAAGTAAGTTGTTCATTTATCATCACTGGCAAAATATGAAAAAAACAAAAAAAAAACGAAATTGAACTGCTGTTTTATTTCATTACTAATTATACTCTATATGCATTTTAACATTTGTAATCTTTTTTCACCCAATAAGTAATAATAAGCACAACTATGAATAATATTAGTAGTAATAATAAGCAAATATAAAACAGCAAGATTAGCTGTGTCATCGGCATCAATCCAAAATAAATCCATTTTGGTTAACATTTCAACTGAATATATATTGTTTGTTACACTCGTGTTGTTTTAATGTTTTATTTTCATGATGCTTAACAGTGAGTGTCTCTCAGGAATGGCACCAAGGTGTTTCCATGATGCAAACTTCCAGAGATCAGGTATGCGTGCAAATGTGTCTTTCTATGATTGCCTGAATTGCTTTTGATATCTTTTATTAAAAAATACATTCATGGAAGTGCTTTCCTCTTTGAGCCATGATGGAGAGCTTCTGAATTATGCTGCTTTAAATTTTGCTCACAAGGAACCTAAAGGTGGAAGAAGGAATATAAATATGAAGCAGGAACATGTCTGTGCTGATGTGATCTGGACTGACAGGAAGTTAAACCGACAGTGAAGCATCACCTCTTTCATTTTGAAATCAATGTCTCATAATAATTTTGCAACTATAGCAGATTGTGCAACTTTCCTGTGTGTCGATGATATTGTGATCACCAAGTCTGTCACCATCCAAGCAAGTCAGAAGCATTGGTTTAACTCCAAGGTCCCTGCCCTGCTGAAACCCTGCTGTGCTGGTGACGTAGCAGTGCTGAAAGCAGTCAGGGCCATTCTCAGCGAGGGTGAAAAGAAAGCCTCAACATGAGGAACCTCAGCCCCTCACATGCTGGGACTCACTACTGTGCTGTGGCCACATATACTGATGTTCTAAAGGTGAAACTACCTACAGAAGAGAAGAGTTTACTGAAATTTGGATATAATATTGATGGTTTCATTTATACTGTGCATTTATTCTGTGATGTTCAGGTTAAAAAAGCTAGTGTTCTGATTTTTGACATGTCCTAGAGGTGCCTTTAATGGTCATAGAATGTGCAAAATGTTCTAGTCTGGCTGATGAAACACTACAATAGACTACAACATATTAGCTTCTAATTCTCAAAAATCTTTTGGCAGATTTTGTCATGACATTAAAAGGAGCTAAGGGTGAGAGGAGTCAGGAGCAGCTCTCTTTTGGCTGATGGTAACTGGTCATGAGTCATCTCTATGCTCAGGTTGTTGCTGCAGGGGAAAGAGTCCTCATCCCGTGGACAACATGGGCTGAATTAGGGATGTCATAGCAACTATGTGTTTCTCGATCATTAGGGTGTGCAGCTGTGGATCGTGTATAGTGGTGTATCTGGTATAGACCTGTATTGAATCGCAGTGAACTGTATAGAACTGTGTGCTCTGGATCTCTGTCTGTATTCTGTCTCCCCGTATGCCACAGACATATTTTTTACTTGTTTTTTTGACTTTATCAAGTTACATGGTTGAAAACCCACACTCTTTTTAAATCAGTTCTTTGTAGGACTGCAGAAGCTAATACTTTTACTGTAACTTTTGAGGACCATGACATTCTCCAAATATTTCTCCCACAACAACACCACAACAGTACTTTTTCCATATAGGTGATTAATATATTGTTATGGCCTTGTCCCTAAGCCCTTTGGTGTGTGTGTGTGTGTGTGTGTGTGTGTACCTTTTTCTGAAACAGCAGGTGCCCATCCTAAATGGCAGCAGGTGGCTGCACAAAGAAGATTGCCTCTGAAAGCAAGAGTAGTGTCTGTTTTTGCTGTGATTTTTGCTAAAACAGTTTAGCTCTGGTGATGTTGTTCTCACTTCCCACCAACCTAAGTGATGCAGAGTAATCTCAAATGTCTTTTAGAACTTTTTTCATAAATATTGCTAAATATTCAGCAACGGGCAGATAGGGTTGAGTGTCATTTTCTTTCACACACAGTATTCTCCTGTTTTTACTTAGACAAGGTAGAATGGTATACTGCTATATTGTTAAGGTAGTTAACACTGAAAGAGAATGGAAATTTTTGTTTGTTGTGTTGGAAAGATGGCTTTTATGTTTTGTTGGTATAATCAAACAGAGGGCCCGCTTACCTGTTTGTAAGGTCTATAATTTATTTTTGGCCTGTTGTCTCTGCATACTTTGTGTTGGGTACCAATCCTAAACTGGGCTGTAACATATATTATGCATTTTCTTGAATTACAACAGAACATGGAAATCTTGTCATTAAGGTTCAATGGATAGGAATTAATGTATTGCCACAATGTTATTATATGAAATATTCACTGTTTGGCTATAGTGTTCTTCCTTGAAGGTTACATGCTGTTATCTGAAGACATATAGTCGAATTGTTTTGGCCTGTTCAGGTAAATTTATGCAGATATTAGTCTGGGTTTTTTTGGTCTTCCATTCAGCAAATCAGCTCTTTGCTGCAAACCCCGTGCATACACCCTCTCATCTCCTGCATGTAACACAGTGAAATGTCCTGTACTGTACACATTGCACCACGCAGTATAAACATAACTTAATGACAACGTTGTGTTTTCTCATTAGGCAAATGGTGTTTATGGTGTTTATCATGCTGAAGCCGTAGGTTAATAGCTATATAGGTGTTTTCATATGGGCTAAGAGCAAATTATTTATTTTTTTCCCTTTTGAAATAATCTGAAATAGGATTTCGGCATCCAAAATTTCAACACCTACGCACTTTTGGTGATAAATTAGATTTGGATACTGAGGGATTACTCTACTGATTTTTTGATGCCAATAAATTTGTCCTAACCTTTCTTCCTACACAGAAATGCTAAGCTTTCTTTTCTTATTAATTTGTTTTTTTTAAATTTGCCAGTGAAACCAATAAAATGAGCAATACACATTTTTTTCTGTTTCCGTTTAAGAAAAACGGTTAAAAATGCTATGATGCCAATTAATTCGACTGCAGCTGCATGTGGACCCATCAAAAAGCTCTGGCCACGCGTGTACATAGAGGTTGCAAGAAATCAATGCATTTCAGACACTCTGAATTTATTGACTCACTATGTGTATATATGTGCTGGTGACATACTGTACCTATGAAAAAAACACTAGTTGAAGTTTGATGGGTTACACCCTTGTGTGTACTCTAATTCTGAATTCTTTCTTTGGAAGCTCTTGTCAGGACATTAAAGGGGCTGTAAGAGCAAATTTATGTTCCATTTAGAGCCACACCCTGGTAGTGATGAGGCCAACACTGGGGATTTTTCTCAGTGCTGATATTACTCTTTAATCGCCGTCAGTCTCACACAACAAGAACATCCAAGATGGTGGTGCACAAGGACAGCACAGCAGCCTCTCTGGGCCCCAACAGTGCTATTTTTCTTGTTCTCCTTTGTTTTTCTCCATCTTCCACAGTACCGTTATGTTTACTGTGTTCTTTTTCTGCAATTTTTTTTCCACTTTTTGCCTGTTTTCCCTGTTCTGGAATACCTTATTGAACATATGGAGATGTGCATGGAAGGTGAAGGCACAAAAACATTATGGAGCAGCTTGACCGACGTGTCTCTTTGTTTTCATTTTTGATGTTTTTCTCCACTTTGCCCTTTTTAATCTGTTCTGTGTTTTCTCATAGAATTGACAGTACTGAATTATATGCTTTTCTTAGAGGATGGTGGTGCTCTGAAATATTTTCACAGTGGTCCACGGACATGTCTTGCTTTACTTCCTTAAGTCATATGCATCCCACGTGCACCTGATAACATTTTCTGCTGATGGGAGGAGCTCACGACTGTTTTACTTCAGTGATGGGCGTCCTCCTTCTCCTCTTATTGCTTGGATTGCAGCTCTGTAAGCCCAGATCACACATCCCAAAACCCTTGCCCCCTTTCAGCAACATCTCAGAATGCTTATTCCCAGCAGCAACATTCACCTAAGCAGGCGACACAAGAGAGTGGGGTTCTCAACTCATTGTGGTGGATTCAGAAGAGGTTTCAGGAGCCCTAATTGTGGCCAAACACCTGGGCAGCCCAGTACAGCGTGCAGGAGAAAATCCAGCATATTGTGCACTGAAAAGGTGGGGTCACTCTGAGCCCAGAAGGTGGAGTTTGGAAAGTGATGCTGTGTATA
This sequence comes from Arapaima gigas, assembly GCA_900497675.1. Taxonomy (NCBI): domain Eukaryota; kingdom Metazoa; phylum Chordata; class Actinopteri; order Osteoglossiformes; family Osteoglossidae; genus Arapaima; species Arapaima gigas. Next base: position 9,587 of record UFQX01001757.1, read on the forward strand.
CATCTTGTGTTTGTCTATTAAGTGTATTGTGCACCACATTCAGGAGGAACGATATTTCATTCTGCTCATACATCTGGGTAAGTGTAGAATGACAATAAAAGCACCTTGATTTTCATAAGACAGTGATTGTGATGCTCACATTCCCTGACCCTGAGTGTTATTTGCATTGCTGTTAGTGATACTCGTGCTCATATGTTTGCTTGAGTAGTGTTGTGTGATCAAGCAGATCAATTGTGTAGATACACAGTGCTTTAAGCGCAGCTCAAGATGCGTCTACAGTTTTCACCTGTAGGCGTTATCATATTAGCATCATTTCAATATAACCACACAGTTTTTCACCATTCGTGCACACTGTAGAGGTCTGTCAATGTCTGTATGCACACATATTACACTGATTCTAATATTTGGACATTTTATAAAATATCAAGCGTGTTCATTAATATGAAAAGGTACAATAATCTCAGCTATAACATTTATATGTGAATATGAAATATAGACGAAGCATCAAATCCCATCAAAAAATTATATACATATACATAGTATACACACGTAATCTTTACAGTTTGTGGTGCATGACTATTAAGGCTGAATGTTTGACTCTGGAAAAAAAAAAAACTATTTTTTAAATGAATATCTTTTTCTAGCTCATTTAGTGTAAATGATGTACACGTGTATACAGCTTGGTACGGACATGAAACAGCTGCACTGAGGAATTTACCGTAAAGAGTACAAGGTCACATCTCCTGTAGTCAGGTATTTCCTCTCCACGGCTGTCTTTACATACTCGGTCATTTTAAAGGACTCTTAAAACAACGTGTGTCTTGTATGATATCCTGCTGATGTATATCGGTATGCAGTTTCTGAGGGTGTTTGGTTCTTTCAACGTGTTTGTTTTAGGTCAGTTCCCCCTGTTAAATCACTCAGTATTTTTGTGACCAGTTTATACTTGGAGACACCAGTACAGGAAGGCTGACCTGAAAAATTTCACACCCATCAGGCAGAGAGCTCTCTGTGTTTACTCAATGGAACACACATGGCCTGTGTACAGAAAATTAAAATAGCATAATTCTGAATAAACTCTGAACCTATGTTATGCTTTTCAAATACCAAGAAACAAAACCTGAAGTAAAGCTGATGTGCATGTTTTATTTTGTCCACTTCACCAAAAAGTTTCCAGGAAGTATGAGCACAGCGGTTTTCCTCTGAAGTGCATGACCAGAGTGTCACATCTTGTTGTCGTTTGAAGGCAATGCTGCTCACTGCTACTGATAATACATTTGTTACACGTGTGCCAGAAAGTTCTTTTTCAGTCCAAATAATCATTAGCATCCCTACACTGGCTGAGCCAAATCCCACCTTACTCTTAAAAAGCTCAGGTACACTCAAGCAACAGCTCAACCTGCTGTGCCGTCGTGATGTCCATATATCTGGACCTTTGTATTCAAACTCTAAATATTATGTAATATTGTAATATTTTGTTTTTGTTGATTTAAAACTCATTCTTAGATTTTCAGCAAAAAAAATCTCATTATTTCATTGCATATCTGGAAACCAGCCTATAAAAAGGTAGTTATTATGAAGTAGCAGTATATACATTATTTAGTGCAGCATTTATTTAGTGACCACCCAGTGTGTCATAGCTTTCTCTGAACTCTTGTTCCTACACATGTAAAATAAATACAGAAAAAACCTGCATGTTTCATAACTGCTGCAACATGTTTTTCATATTTCAGTAACAACAGCAATAATGAAGCCTCAGAAGCACAACCATCCTCTTCTGAAAGTCATTTATGTACTGTTTTTAAAAATAAAGATGATTTTTGATCAATTGTTTGCTTTGCCAGTTCAGGCTTTCAGTCCCCATTAAAGAATTTAACTTAAGAATCAAACTATCATTGCATATGTGGAGATCTACATATTGGTTCATTCAGTTCAAATATCCCACTGAGGCCCATTTCACAGCTTTCAATACAGAGAGAAACATCTGTTAAACCATCATTGTTGAGGAGTGCCTGTAGAATCACAGATCTGAAAGAAGAGCCATCGGTGGTTGTGGCAGATTCATATAGCTGTTAAGTGATCAGGAGAGAGGGGGGTGTCTAAGATATGTTTTCAGACCCTTCTTGAATCCTGAATTGGAAGAGAGTGAAGGGAGATTATATTACATGGATGTATGTTTCTCCTTTTGTGTGTCTTCCAATCTATGAACATGTGCCTTCAAATTTATGACCACATGTATGTAAGATTTACATTACTGAACATACACCTGAATGAAAAAAAGAATGTGGCTCTTGTTACTAAGACTGGATATAAATCCTGGAACCAGAAAAATCACCACCACGGTATTTGAGGGAAATAGAGCTAAGCCTGGTTGAAGGAATTTTGAGGCCTTTGTAGGACTGATCAGTGTGAAAGGTAAAAGCTGTTTTCTGTGGGTTTATTGTTTGTTTTTCCACTGTTGGTGCAAACTAGCCCTCAGCCACACTCACCAAGCTGCATGCCAATTGGTGGTCGTTTTGCAAAGGGCTAAAATCCAGCCCCCAGTGCGCTCTGTTCAGGCTGTGTGGTTGTGACGCCTGCAGAAGGCCATGTCTTGCTCGCGTGTGGTTTTCAGCAGGATGCCGCCCCTCCGTATTTCACTTCACACCTTTCTGTTTCTAGTTATAGGGAGGGCTGAAATACCAAAACACCCTTCGATCACTAATTTCAAGGCCTTGTTTTTTTCATAAAATAGTTTATTTTCACCTTAAGCTGAGGTTACTGCAAACCAGTATGCTTTATGCTGTTGTTAGCTGACCTCTGCCTCTCTAAGCCACATTTTTAAATTTTGCATTCTATATAGCTCAGGCCTCGAGGTATTAGGACCAAAAATCTCTAATGGGGTGAAAACCAGAAATTCAATATAGTAAGAATATCTGATTACTGCTGCTATATTCATACTGAGTTCTGAATTGATCTTACTATTGTTTGTATTTGCTGTAAATTTTTAAGGATTGTATTTGGGGATATTCAACTGCAATGATAACCCTAACCCTAATCCTAATCTTAACCCAAAGTTACAGAGAAGGGGTTGTCTTGTTAGATGGAGCAATTTCTAAAAACTTTTTGTGGTTGCTTAAAATAAGAAGAAATAACCCGAAGTTCCATTTTGAAAGGACTGTTACAAACCTTAACTGTTTATGTGAGCAGCACAGCGCCTTATATGGCTAAACTGGACTACATTTTGCACAATTTCCTGTCTTTTCCACACCCACATCCCTAGCGCTACCACAAACAGAGATAAAAGATACATAAAGAGATATAAATACAGATATATTTATAGTTTTTTTTGTTAAAACTGCTATATATTATAAGTGCTGAAAACGGTATGTTTGTTTCAGTTATACAGCTGTTACTTTTTACATTAATAAAGAATGTCATGACTATCTTTGTCCATTTGACTATCTCTGTCCATCTTTGAGCATTTACTGCATTCTCGTATTATGCAAGAATATAGAAGTATTAGAATTCAAGTTTCATGTCTGTCGGCTCGTAAAAAAGTGGGGAATTTGGGTATATGCTTCATGTGACGTTTAAAATTTGTATTCCCCTGAAATGCTGTCAACACAGTAATTGCTATTTTCTGTGTGTGTTGGCTTAATATTAAAGTACCTATACAAAATACAGTCATTTTACAGCAGTAGATCAGAGACTACATTTAGAGGCCATGCTGATAAAGCATGTGCCATTAACTAGCTGAATATGAAATGCCATTACTCTGTTAAAGGGTGACTGTAGGTGCTACTCCTGAAAGTTTTTAAAAGAACAGTAGAGCCCCCTATAGGTAGACCTGCATGTTCACTCTTTTCCCATCACAACTGGACTTTCAGCAGTATATCTGCAG
>UFQX01001758.1:0-13062 GCA_900497675.1 Arapaima gigas
CTCTCGGATTCCACTGGCGAACCGCCGCCTTCAACCTTCAACTACGCCTGGGACATTGCCTTTCACCCCCTCTGGCGAAAAAAATATTCGCGAAGCGGACTAGAGGCTGGAGTTCTATTTATTGTGGGACTCGGTGAGCATTTGACGAGACCCAGGATGGCAACAGTGCAGTCCGGCAGCGCCTATTTTCGGAGGAAGGGTTTTAGATTCAAGATCCGGTCGGCCATCTGCTTTCTCGTTGTATTTTTGGTAATGGCCGACGCTTAGGCTGGGCCGGCTGGCGCCGGCCCGGGAGTCGTTTCAGTTCCGTATAGCCGCTAACGGGCCAGGGTTAAATTCAATCGGATCGTCGCCCTCAAGCAAAGGCTCGTCGAAAGCCTCGAAGGCTGCGTCGTTGATTCTCTCTACAGCGCCGGCTGTCATTACTCCGTGCGCAGCACACGCTGCTGCGAAATCGGCGACTGCCCATGTATCTCGCGCGATCAGCTCCCGCAACAGTGCGCCGTGGCGGCCATCCAGGGTGGGCAGTGCCGAGAATTCCACTTCCGCTCCTGCCGTGGTCGACACCATTTCCTGCGGGGTCTTAGTCGCTACCCCGTCGACGGGGCGCGGAGTTTGTTCGAGCGGATCAGCGAAAATCGACGTAAGGACGTCGTCGACGGCAGCGGTCTCCTTCCGAAGCGCAGCAATACGCTCGACGTCAAGTGCTCCCCGATTGACGCTTGTGCCACCATGAGCCACCGGCGTGTTTGAGCCGATGCTTGCATGAGCAAGGTCATACAGGGATTTGGAATCGACGCCCAGCATCGCAAAGTACTTCTCCAGTTGCCGGACCATCGCAACTTGTTCGATTGCCCCGCCCGCACGGGCTATCTCAACTAGTTCGGAGGCGAGCGACTCCTTGTCCGAAAGGTCGATCAGTTCAGTTTGCTTCTTGAGGGCGCTCTTACCCCGGAAAGCGGGGGCCTCAGGCGCTGTAAGTGCAACCAAAAGCGCTTGCAGCCTGACGTGGGCTTCATCAGGGAGGTCCTCCCAACGATGGATGATGGCGTTCGCCGCGTCTAACGCCGCACTAGGGTTTGGTGCGCCGAAGCGAATCAGGTCCGAGAAGAACACGACGCAGGCGCATCTGGTGTGGTGCTTCGTGTGGAGCGGCAGCAAGTCAGTGCTCTTCTCACGGGGCGCTTCGGCGAGGGGCTGATCTCCGGACCGGAAGAGAACGATTGGTGTCGACGCACCTGGCGTGATTGCCCCATGCCGCGGATCCGGCTCCACTCCGACACCGAGATAGGTCTCAATTTGCGCAATCAGCGCCGATGCCGGGATTCTTTCAAGAACTTGGTCCGCGTTGAGTGGGGCGAGCAGTCCAGACAGAGTGGTCGGCTCAGTCACCACGACCCCGGCGCTAAGATCTGCGAGGATCAGTGCAAGTCGCTCCCAGACGGGACCTGGCCACCGAGAGCAGGGCAACGTCAAACGGGCGATTGGGGCGTCTGCAGGCGCACTGTAGCGGGCCACAAAGCGCGAGTATCTGGCGAGCTCGTCTGCAGCCGAAATGGCGATCGCTTCAACGATTCGGCCCAATCCGGCCTCATCGGATGTTACGTCCGGCAACGGAAGCGCTTCGTGGACCGCACCAAGCGCCATCGATACAGGCTGGTACGACAGTTGGAGGCTCTTAGTAGACAGCGGCGGCGCCCACGTCGCAAGGTTGATCCGGAACTGTCGATGGCAGAGGTCCGCAAAGATGGCTGTGAACATCTCCTGGTGACGCTTCGCGGCAGTCGGTTTAAGAAAGCGACTGTCGTTTAGGTACCAGGCGGTCAGCCATTCAGCCGGAAGCTCATGGCGCTCATGGAATGCATGCGAAAGTGCGTGACGGAGGAGGGCTTCTTTCGCCTGTGAATTCCCGTCCAGTAGGAGAGATCGCGGCGCGAGTTGGCCGCCGCCGTAGACGTATCGGCAGAAATCGAGCAACGCGCGGGCTCGGTGAGTGAAGCTGGCGTTTCTGTACGTTTTGATGAGGCCATCGATCTCAGCACAAATCGCTGGAATTTCGTCGCGGGCTGCCGGATCGGTGCGTGCATCGACCGTGGCCCGGCGCTCGAGCCCGTAGAAGAACAGGTAAACGTAGCCAATGTCAGCGCCCGGATTGCGTCGTCCGCCTGACAACCAATTGAGGTAAGCCGCACGGGCGGTCGGGCTTGCGTTGTCGTATGTCGGATAGAGCGGAAGGTGCCTGATCAAGAAATTTTCATCTCGGCCGACGGGCAAGGATTCGTCGATCAGACTTGGCTCCGCTTTGGTCAGGCCATCGCGACCGGCGCTGCCGCAGAGGTATACCAGACCGTCTGGCAGCGAGAAGTGGTGCACGTTTACGCGCATTCCCGCTGGAACCCAATGCGCGGTTAGTCCTGCAGCTGAGAATGCTCTCGGTGCCGTCCTGATCGAAAAGACTTCTGGTTTGTCCTGGTTCAGATCGGTCTCGAAGAAGTGGTCGGGAGGCATGGTATCCAAAGAGAGCGAGGAAGGGGCTGTGGATGTGCGGGGAGGAGCCGAATTCGCAGCTCGCGGAGCCGCGCGAGGCTTCGAATTCGGAAAAGCGGTGCTATCCGGCGATAAAGGCGGCTCACCTTTCACGGGTTGCTTGGCTTTTCGGTGTTGGTTCCAAAGGGCGCCGCAGCTGAGGGCCAACCAATACCCGATTTTGACGCTTGCTGGCAGATGCGTGAGTTGCAGGACTAGCCCGACAACGAAGAGCATTATGAGCAGCCACCCGGCGCCACCGGTTCCCATAGTGCTCGTGCCAGCAGCCAACCTTGCTTTGCGCGTACGGCGAGTAACTCGACTCATGACGCCTCCTGTAAATGCTCACCATGCGTCCCGTATTCCCTCACCCTTTGGCCCGATGCCCGAGGAGTACGCCGGCAAGCCGACCGAATAGGCGACTGGGCGCGGAATGGGGCGATCGGTCGACGTCGCCGGTAGATGCGACTTTGCCGTGAGCATACTTGCATGCTGGACATGGTTTTGGGGCCGCGGCAATGTCCAGCCGCATCTTGACCCCATCGGCGACCCGTAGGCTGATCACCGATTCGGGTTCGATCCGCGCGTTGCCGAGGACACCTCGAAACCAGTCCCACACGCCAGGATGTCCGAGCATGTTCTCGAGGCCATAGGTGTCTATCCAATCGCGGCAGATGGGGGGGCGCCGCGCGAAGTGGGTACGCACCTTCCCGTCTCGTTCAAAGTAGATGAATACTCGCGGGCGTGGCCATGAATAGCTCGCGCCTAGGTGCCTCTGTTCCCAGCCACGCAGCTCGACCGGATTCAACTGTCTGCCGACGATGCGACGTTGCACTTCTATCTCGACCGCACCGCCTTTGCGCTCAAATTCGTCGAGATCGAGGAGCTCAGCGATCACGGGTACACCATCCTCGTAGCCCCGCTCGTCGAGCGTCACCGCACACACGATGATCGCGTCCCGCTCGGGTACATATAGTCCTAGATAGCCGCACTCGCTGTCAGCGTGGCTGAGAAGGACGGCAAGCCCAGTGCGAATTGCGGCCTCGAGGCTCGACGGTGGCATGCGGGCGATGTCAGTGGCCCGCTCATGGGCGAGGCGACCCAATCGGACGTCGTCGATGACGTGGCTGTAGCGGCTCAACGCGCGATAGCGCCTCTCTTCTCGAATGATCAAACAGTACCTCTGTGAAACCGGAAAAAATGAGTCTAGGCGACGTCTGTCTTAACGGCGGGGGGGCGGGGAACTTAACGGCAAATGTGTTTTTCCAGTGCCGTCGCCGGCGCAGCGAGACCAGAGAAGATCCTGGAGCGCGGCGCTTTCCCTGCGCAGCAGGAGCACGGTAGCGCCGGCGCATTCACGTCCAGTTCGACAGCGTGCGTATCCGCGATGCGGATAGCGACGACCCGTTCGACCGGTAGGCCGTGTAGCTTCGCCTGCGCCTGGTACCAGTCAAGAAACCCTGGATGACCAGCTGCATTCTGGAGAGAGTGCGTTTCCACGAAGTCACGGCATACCGGGGCATTGTGGAAGACGAGCTGGGCGGGACGTTCGCCTGGCAGGTCGTCGTCACGACGAAACCAGGTAGTCACCCGATAGCGGGCTGTCGGGAGAAAGCCGCCGAAGTAGCGGATCTCCCATGCCCGAAACGAGACCGGGTCGAGCGCCTGGGACGCCGCGGTACGCAGGCGCGTGACTGATACCGGGCCGGCATCATTCTCGAACTGCTCCTTTGTGAGTACCGTGACGATGCAGGGCGATGCTTCCGGCGCGGGATGGTGCGCAAGCACGGCGACGCAGAAGGAATCCTGGTCACGGTTGTAGACCAGGTGGTAGGTGCGGACTCGATTGCCGGTTGTGCTTTGCCACGGCAAGATCACCGCGCCGCCGCTAGCTACGAAGCTGCGCAGGCGCTCGCCATCGAGTCCCGTGCGAGACAAGGTGCGCTCGCACGCATGGTGAGTCAGATGGAGACCGGGCATGCGGGGTCGAAGGTCGCGGCCGATGGCCGTCGGGTTTGCGTAGTGCATGAATTTCTCCGTGTTATGCCTCTCGGCGGTAGCAACGGATTCATGGTCGCGCGCATTTTTTCGATTACAAGCCGCGAGCCCGACGGGGGCGATCCTTCGTGTTCCACGAATTCCGTACGCAATCCCGGTTGTGGTACAGTCCGATCAGCCGTTTGATCGGCATTCCCTCTAACGGCGCACGCCGCCACCCTTCACCTCCATACTCGCTTCGCACGGTCTTATGACCTCGCAAAGCTCCAATCGCTCCTTTCGAACGCCCTCGGTGGCAATAAGGAGCAAAAATGAAATGCAATCTTGGTCCGCAACAGCAGCACGAGCCGTTGGAGACGCCCCCAGCGCTTCGGCCCGGAATCGATAAGGCGATAGATGGGATCGGCGCCCTAGTGCGAATTCCGTTGGATCGCATTCGATTGCCGGCACCGTCGAGTGAAGCGATCGGCAGACTGGCGGCGCGGGTCATTGGTGGACATAGCGACCTTCGGCCCGGGGAATAGAATGTCCTGGAGCCGCCAAGTTACCGAAGGAGATGAGTGCCCGCACTGCGGCCAACGGAGGCTCGCCCAGGTCCAGGAGGCGTTCGTGGGCGATGTGAATGTCATCGGCCAGTGCTTCGGCTGCGACTTTCGGTTTGACGCAGTGGATTGCGACGGTAGTCAGCCTCCGACGGTACGAACCAATCGTAGGGATGGGGTGATTATCACGGGCGAAGGTCTCGAGCGGCATGCCCATTGCACCGGTAGCCTTCTGGTTGCGCGATCGCGCAATTTGCTCGAAGCAGAGAAACCTGCACCGGAGGCTTGGTGCATCTTCGTCACGGACGATGACCTGGTCGTCGTCGCCGGGGACTGTCCGAAATCTCACGTCCTCGACGAGTACGTTGCTGAGGCGCGCGAGATCCTCGATGGCTTGATCGTCACAGCGTCGGAGTTCCTACCGACGATCAGGCTATGAGTGGACGAGCAAGCCAAGTCGAGCCACGGAGCTCACCGGTGATCAGGCGAGGAGATCTTTCTTCCATCTCGCTGAACTCTTGACCGATGAAAGTTGTATGACCCGCTGACGTGCCCACGCGGGTCCGGCGGGTCGAAACGACAGGGCTACGGCGATTGGCTTCGCAAGCTCGAGACAAATCGCAGTAACAAGCTGCATGCCGGCGTTCCGCCGACACCGATACTTTCCGCCAAAGGTTTCAGCCAACGCACTAATGAGCGCTGGCTCGAACCAATCCTCTCCGATTTTTCTGCCCGAAACGGGCATCACCTGGAGAGATCTACAATGAATCACAAAAAGACCGTTGAGGGCGCGCCCTCGGAGCTCATCGGTACCTCGCGCCGCCAGGGCGGGCCGTACGAAGCGCTAGCCGACGACCAGCGGCGTGCACTCGCATATGTCTATGGCAAGCGGGGACTCGACATCACATCCCTAACCGCAGATGAAATGGATGGACTCGCTGAGCTCTATCTGTCAGGGGCCGCCCAGTGCGACGCTGATCCTTCGGCGGTTCAAGTCTTCAGGCGCCGGCTCATCCGCATCTGGCATAAAGTTCATTTGCCGGCATTCGAAGCGAATATCGATCTCTGCGATCGCGTCCTAGAGGTCATCCGGGCAGTGTATCCAGAGGCGTGGGCCGAAATCCGGACTATTGAGGCAACGGCGTGGATCGACGTATTTGTTGATGACGAAATGCTCGGTTCGGTGTGGAGAGACGGTCCGAACCTCGGGGTGACACTGTGGCAGAACCATCTGGACTGGCGCGGCCAGTACGTCGAGCCGGTGGAGGTTCCGACGCCGGGCTTTCTTTCGGTGTCCGCGGCTTGCCGAGCTTTACTTGGGTTCGGGGAGAACAAGCCTGTCGTGGTCCAGGGCGGTATGGACCGAGAGCTTCATGATGATCTTAGTCACGTGCAAGATGTCGGTGGTTTGCACCGGATGTCGATAGTCGCGAGATTGCAGGTGCCGGCCGCGTACGCTAGAAGAGAAGAGAGCGATCTCAAAGCATTCGCAGCCGAGCGGCTCGCGCTTGCCTCCCGTCTTGTTCCGGAGTTGGAGTTTCGCCTCGTTACAGGACCCATGCGGGATACGACTGAAGCGTAGCAGTTGTCGTCTGGAGTCTCTTCCTGAGAAATCTTGAATCACACCCGCCGGGCTGCTTCTAGTGCCGGCGGGCTTCTTTCCCCGTCAACCGGACCGGGAAGGTCTGACCTCCTTTACTCAGCCGAAATCGGCAAAAAGGAGAAAATCAGTGAACAGCGATCTCAATGCAGTAGCGGAAACGTTCGGAGCCGGTGGAATAGCCGACGCGATGTTGCGTCTTGAAACTACCTTCGGCCTCGAGCATCCGGTCTTTACCCGTGGCGACCATCAGCGCGAGCTGTCGTCTGGCGACTCGCGTCTCGACGCGTACTGGGAATGGACAGCTCATCAAGTGGAAGCGGATGACATGACTGTCGAAAGGGCAGTATGGCTCGCGACCGTGAAGGAGGGGGATCGAATCTGGTGGGAAGATCCGGACGCCAGCAGTTCGTCTGACTGGTACACGGTGCTTCAGATCAAGAGCGATTCAGGGCGAATTGACTGTTCGGACGTAATCGTGGTGCTCACTACTACTTCAGGGAGCCTAAGCGAGGTTCATCCGCGGGAACTACACAAGCAATCTCCTTGGGCGAGTCTTCCCGAAGTGCCGGCGAGCCGGCACGCCGCGGCATATCGTGCTCTGAAAACGTACTTTTTCGGAAACGATGTCGTGCTCGACGAAATGGACGATGCATGGCGCCGATCGGCTTCCGGGGATGAATGGACTATGTTGGTCGTCGTTCAGACCCCCGGAGATGACGATGGCCCTTCCTCGGAGTCGCTGTCGTTCACCGTTCGGTTTGCCCCTAACGGTCCGGCAGTGGTCGAGGCATTCGCTATCGATTCTGTGGGCACTGTATGGGGACATCAGTCGGGCACCCATCTCCTTCCCCCCCAAAGAAACGCGGTTGAAGGAAGCTAAAACCGAGGCGATGGTGCTACGCGTGAAGGCCCTGGGGCTCCTCCAGCAAGCGGAAGCGGTCGACGCGCTCAAACCTTTTGTGGTCTTGATTGGTCACGGCGATGAAACCACTGCGTGTCTGGCTTGGAATGTAAGCGTCAATCTGAGGCCGTCTTGACGATCAGAACTTGACCTCTGAGAGGCGCTGATTCGCGAGCACGAGATCAAAGTCGGCGGGATTGAAGCTGCCGCCACACCACTCGAGGAAGTGGTCGTGCTCCTCGTGCGTCGGATCGGTGATCGCTCCGAGGAAGTCGGCATATCCTGGCACTCCCCCGACGTCTTCCGGTGGACACGCATTCTGCCCGTCCAGGCACATCGGCCGGCGCATGTCTGGATCAGGCACCAGCGCCTTCTCGACTTTGATCCGATGCTGCCAGTTGTCACCGTAGTCGTAGATATAGGTGAATGACTTCAGCCCGCCGAGCGCCTTCGACAGTGTGACCCGTGCTTCATTGAGCATTGGTGGATCGCTCTGGAATCCGAAGTCATCAGGTTCACCATAGTTGGTTTCGCCGAAGACGAACTCGTGCAGGTGCCCGCCTTCCCAGCCCATGGCCAGTTGCAGCACGACATGCAGCTTGCCCAGCCGGATCGAGCCGGGAACGACGATTCGTCGCCAGATCTCCGGCTTGATGTACTTCAGCTCAACGCGCAGTACGTAATCGGGCACTGGCGCCTTGACCAGGCGCACGGCAGGTTTGCGGGGTTGGACCATCGGATTGATTCTCAGGCGGCTTGCTGTTCGATGTGTGCAGTCGGCATCAGGTGCCACGGCAGCAACTCGTCGATGCGGTTGATGGGATGATCGGCGATGCGCTCAAACACCGTGCGCAGGTAGGCAAACGGCTCGATGCCGTTCAGGCGCGCCGTACCGATCAGGCTATAGATCACCGCCGCGCTTTGGCCACCGCCGTCGGAGCCTGCGAACAGATAATTGCGCCTGCCGAGAACCAGCGGCCTGATCGCGCGCTCTGCCGTATTGTTGTCCACCTCGACGCGCCCGTCTTCGCAATAGCGTGTGAGAGCGTGCCAGTGCCCCAGTGAGTATCTAATCGCCTTCGCCAGCCCCGACTTCGCCGAGACCAGTGACAGCGTGTGTTCGAGCCAGGCCTTCAGCTCAGCGAGCAATGGGGCCGAGCGCTGCTGACGCGCAGACAGGCGCACGTTCGGCGTCTGGCCGCGAACCTCGCGCTCAACAACATACAGCGCCCCGATGCGGTGCAGTGCTTCTTCGGCAATCGGTGAGCTGTCCAGTTTGTATATGTCGTAGAACTTGCGCCGCGCATGGGCCCAGCACCCGGCCTCGATGACCGTGCCGTCACGATACAGCGCGTCATACCCGCTGAAGGCATCTGCCTGCAGGATTCCCGTGTAGCCCGCAAGATGTTCTCGAGGTCGCTCACCTTTGCGATCGGGTGAGTACCTGTACCAGACTGCTGGTGGCGCGCGGCTTCCCGCAGGGCGGTCATCCCGCACATAGGTCCACAGGCGCGCTGTGCGTGTCTTGCCACGCCCCGGCTCCAGCACAGGCACGGGCGTGTCGTCGGTATGAAGCTTGTCTGCGTCGCGCACGTAACGGCCGAGTGCATCAGACAGCGGCTGCAGTAGCGCCGCTGCTTCACGCACCCACGAAGCCAGTGTCGCGCGATCCAGTTCGATGCCGGCGCGGCGATAGATGCCGGCCTGCCGGTACAGCGGCGTATGGTCAGCGTACTTCGCGACGACGACCTGTGCGAGCAGCCCGGCACCCGCCATCGAGCGCGCTATCGGTCGCGAAGGTGCTGGCTCCTGTACCACTGCAGCACAGCGCGGGCAGCTCAGCTTCGGACGTACGTGACGCAGTACCTTGAAGTAGCCGGGTACATAGTCGAGCACCTCCGAGACGTCTTCGCCGAGCGCGCGCATCTGTTTGCCGCATTCCGGGCATCCGCAGCTCGTTGGCGTATGAACAACCGTATCGCGAGGCAAATGGGCAGGGAAGTGCCGCGGTTTGCGGCGCAGCGAATTGAGGTTCGTAGTAGCCGATGTATCCGCAGTCGCGGCATCAGGCACCTTCGCCGGTGCGGCCATATCTGCTTCAGGAACAGGCAGTTCACCGAGCGCGAGCTGCAGCTGGTCCATCAATTCTGTCATGCGCTCCGATGAGCGGCCGTACTGCCATCGCTTCAGCCTCGAGATCTCGGCCAGCAACTGCGCGATGGTCTCGTCACGCGAGGCAACGATGCGCTTGAGGGCGGCGATGTCATCGGGCAGATGGTTGGCAGGCATGCAGCCAGTGTAAATGAAGCCCACGCGCTTGTGGGTTCCCGCACCCGGCGTTACGCGGCGTGCGTCGGCTGCCACGTCCGCTCTGGATGCCGCCAGTCAATCCCCTCGAGCAGCATCGACAGTTGGGCAGCTGACAGATGGACTGTTCCCGAGTCCGCCTGCGGCCACACGAAGCGTCCTCGCTCGAGTCGTTTCGCGTACAGGTTCATGCCGTCGCCGCTCCACCATAAAATCTTGATGAGGTCACCGCGACGCCCACGAAACAGGAAGATGTGCCCCGAGAAAGGATCACGTCCGAGCGCTGACTGCACCAGCGTGGCAAGTCCGTCCATGCCACGGCGCATATCGGTAACGCCCGCTGCCAGCCATACGCGGGTACCGCCTGGCGGCGCAATCATGCTGGCATCAGGCAGCGCAGCACGAGGCGCAACTGCACGGGGTCCACCATGCCCGTGACGCGTACACGGGCACCGTTCAGTTCGATCTCGATGCCCGACGCTGCCGATACGCTCTCGCGATGTGGCTCGACAGGCCGTAGAGCGAGCGATGCCAGTTCTGAAGTTTCGCCGGTCGGTGCATCAGGTAGCGCTACAGGCAGCAACACCGCTGTGCTGTGCGCCACGCCTTCAAACAGGCCCGCCCGCAGTTGCCGACGCCACTTGAACACCATATTGGGATTCAGTCCGTGCGCCTGCGCGAGCTTGGCCACCGAAATACCCGGCTCGCACGCCGCGACGGCAACTTGCCGTCGGTACTCCGGCGTGTAGTTCGGTCGGCCCTTGCGGTTCGACGCTCGCGCATTCCGTGTGTCCAAAGTAGTCCCCATCACTTGAAGTAACGGACATCACTTTGGACACCGGCTGCAGCTCTGTCCATGCGGCCACGAAATGACGCTTACCTTGGAATCACAACGAGCCAAGTCGGAAGGAGGTGGAGGCTCTACTCGGAGGGGAGCTTGGGACGCGTTGCGGTCATCGCGTTCTGGTCGAGTCCAAAGTAACTCTGGAGGAGATCGCAGGCGTTGCGCTGAACGCTCGAATTCCCGACATTCTCAACTCAAAGATATCGCGGGAAGAGAACCGGGTGTCTCCCACCGTTGCGACGTGATCGATAAATGAGTGCCTAGCCCGCCGTTCTCCCAGAAATTGGGAGTGCGACGGGCAGTCGTTTGGACGGCATATCAGGTACTAGCAATCGATTTTAGGAAGTCCCCGCCTTCCTAAGGTCCCAGCGGTAAGGGCGCCCTGTTTGTGCTTGCGCCGGGGTGCGGGCATACTGTCCCGAAATGCAACCCCTTCTTGGAGTTTCTACGTTGTCTGCCGTTAGAAAGCTCATTCAGAGCGAACAAGTACGGTTGGCGTCCATTGGCAGCGGGGTAATTTGATCGTGTCGCCTGGACAGTTTGAATTGAACGAATCTGGTGTCCCGCAGTATCCGAAAGGTGATGCGCGACGCCTGTTTGTCGTGCTGGCCGCTATCGACTATCTCGAGCGCCCGACGATCACGAGTATCGCGGCGTACACCGGCCACAATAAGGGCACGATAGAGGCGGATGTTGCGAAGCTACGCGACCAGTACGGCGTGAAAATTGACCGAGAGGGGCCGGTGTTTGTCCTGCGGTCATGGGGTGACGTGCTGAAGAAGGCGGGGGTCAGAAAGCACTTGATAGGTTAGATTATCTAACCCATAATTGCCTTTATGTTCGGCTCACATTTGCCGATAAAGAAATGAGCGAGGCAACCGTGAACCTGATCCCCTCAACCGAAAGCATCCACCTCGAACGGGTGGCACTTGAGGCTACCTACCAGCGTGAGGCGTCGGAGGGTGTTCCGCACTTCGAGCGTCTTGCGGCAGTTACCGATCCGGTCATAACACCGTTTGTTCGCGCACTCAAGGCGGAGGGCTTTTCGATCAAGGCTCTTCGCAGCGGGTGCGATGTGTTGGGAACGTGCCCAACGTGCCGGGGACGCTATCTCTACACGGCGATCAAGGACGGCGTCGAGTACTCGATTTGCCCCCATTGCCGCGAGGCGGCAGATCGCAAGCGTAGTTGACCCGCGGTTCTCGCAGGCGAGGGGCTACTGCGGCGTTTCGCTGTTCCGAGGGGGATGTGATAAGCCCGCGGATTTAGACGACCAACCGGGCATCGAGCCATACAAGTTAATTGGCCAGTGCTTGCGCCCCTGCTGCAAGCATGAATGGATCTTCAGAGGCGCAAGAAGTGTCAACGGTATCGAGAGGGACGAGGAAAATCATGAGCAACGAGCATCGCGAAGTTGATTTGCGCGACGTGCTGAAACAGCGTGTCGAGGCGGGCGAGCCGATTTACATCAACAGCCAGAGTAATGGGGCGATCGAGTCAATGATCGAGGGAATAGCGAAAGAGACGGGTAAGCCGGTTCGCGTTGTGCAGATGGTGGAGACGGATAGCACGTCGCTTGAGGGCGCTAGCCTCGAATTCGCGGAAGCTGTGCGGGCGAGCTCGAACGTATCGATCCCCCTGAAGCGCTGAGGGGAATCAAACTGGCGCGCGAGCACCCCAGGCGCGGACTGATAGTCAACGGGGACTGCCCGGGGGTTGCAGCACGGGTGTCTAGGCAAGGGGGAAGCCATACGAGTCGAAGGCATTGCTCCTACTTGACCGTAGGCGATCCAGCCGAAACTGAATAGCTCGAGTCGGAAGCATGCTCATATCGCTCGGGACGGCGTTCAGGCGTCTGCAGCGAGCGTGCTTGCGAGCGAGTTGCAAGCCGTAGGTGTTACCTTTGCGGCGTTGGTCGAATCGAGCGCAGGGGGAAGCTCGCCGCTGCAGTTGCGGATGGGCGCGACATTGGACCGGTCTTGAGGAGTTCAATGAGTTCTATGCTGGGCAAACTGCGTACTCGTAACCCCGAGAACAGGAGAGGATCATGGGATTTCGTTGTCCCGCATGCAGCGCCGGTTTTGGCAATGCACGCGACACCTTCAAAGAGCACTTGAAGGCCTGTGAGTCGGGTCGGGCATTGGTGTCCGCGGTACTCAACGTATCGGAAGACGGAGCAGCTCGGATCGCGCTGGGCGTCGAGACGTACGATACAACCCGAGATGGACATCTCGGCTAGGAGAGTCCCATGAAGCGGACTGTTGGATGTCGGGTTGGTGCTGGCAATGTCCCAGGCGTAGTTGAAGGTTGAAGGCGGCGGTTCGCCAGTGGAATCCGAGAG
>UFQX01001759.1:0-23094 GCA_900497675.1 Arapaima gigas
AAGTGAAGTAAAAAGCTTGGAATACTTTTGAAAGTGTGCAAAATGGTGTTTGTGTTGCAGATGTAGATGTGCTTGAGCAAGAAGGTGGTAATCCAGAGGATCCTGGAAACACAGTGAGTACCAACAACATCAGTGCAAAACACCACATTCTGCATTTCCAAGCAGAATGTGTTTAACTATGTACTTGTGTAAACTAACAGGAAATATATTCTGTGTCATTGGTGGCCAAATTTACACTGAAATTTCTTATGCAGTTTTGTCACACTTGTCAAATAATGATCTTTGTTTTTCTCTCCTTCCCTCCCACTCTCTCTCTCTCACACACACACACACACACACACACACACACACACGCAGTGTTACTCCATGATTGGAGACATGTCCCCTGTCGTTTCTCCAGCTCCTCCTTCAGGTGAGNCTCTCTCTCTCTCACACACACACACACACACACACACACACACACACGCAGTGTTACTCCATGATTGGAGACATGTCCCCTGTCGTTTCTCCAGCTCCTCCTTCAGGTGAGTCACTGAGTGATGTCACAAGTGGGTGTGGTTGTTGGCATTTTTAACCTGTTTTAATTAACATATCGCCGCTTCTCTGCTTCCTGATTGGTCGACTTTTCTTCAGAAACCGAGCCTCTGAAAGCACTTTTCTGTGTGATGAGTGATGCTGAAATCTGTTTTTAATTACATGCATTTGTTTTTCAGGCTGTGCTGTGAAACAGAAACAGACAAACAGCGACACAGTAAGAAAATTCTTGAAATCTTAAATGAGAAAACTGAAACGTAAAATTACTAAATCCTGTAAGGCCTCTAAGAAACACAACTAACAGGATTTCACAGCTCTGCACTTCAACACCAAGATTCTCCTTCCGGTTTAGGGAAGTAAAGGGGAGGAAAAATTAGACACGACTCCAAAACAGAACCTTCAAAACACCAGATAATTTCTAATTTCTTTCACCAACTGATTAATGTAATTAATTGGCATTACTTATGTCAGCAATAAGCTGTGTGTGAACCGGAAAACAGAGTACAAAGTGGCAGTAACACCTCCTTCTCCCCATGTGTGGCCCAGCCGGATCCAGACCCCATTTACTGCACCCCTGAAGACCCCCCCGTCCCCGGCCAGGGGGGCGCCATCTACAGCACCGTGCAGATGCACTGAGACTGAGCCAGAAGGGGTGGGGTCCTAGGCACCTGTCAGTCAAACCTCATCACCAATAACTGTGCTGGACTTTGTGGTTGAAATTTATTCCTTTGCATTAGTATATTTATCTGGCATTTTCCCCCAGAGTGACTTTGACTTATAAAATACCTACTGCAGGACGAGGAGGGATTTGGACCTGGATCCCTTGAGTAGAATGCAGCTAACATGCGCTAGCTAGCAGTGGTGGGCCAAGTATTGGGAGAAGTTAAAGGTTCGTGACGGTGCCGGTGACAACATGATCTTGATCACATTTACATTTAATCATTTGACATAAACATGCAGCATATAATGTGTTGGACTCATTGATGTAGCTGTGAGGAGATGAGGAGAGAAATGGCTCTCAGAGTGATGGGTTTGGCAGGGATTCAGCAGCTCTGTGGGACACAGGGAGATACTGATATACATTTAATAGGGTCGTAATGATGTGAAGCAACAAGGCCGGTGAGAGGGGCACCGATGAAGCTGTGCGGGAAAATCTAATGTGGTGTTAATAAACAGTGAGCTTTCAAACGTTCAGTTACTGACCAAGAAAAGTGTCGCAAAGATTTTTTATTTGTATAAATATGAGGATCAGCAAAATGTGAAGGAAAAAGGGCAGAACACCGACAGATGGAAACACTGAAATACAGTGTTAAAACATGGAAATGAACAAGTGACTATGCAGGTCATTTTAAATGTGCATTAAAAATTTGCTCAAAATTTTTTACATTTATTTTTATAAATCAGCTTTTTTCTTTTGTATGGTTTCATTTCTTTATTTATTAGTTGATGTTTTGTTTTTTCAGTTTAATTACTGGAATATATGATTACTGTGTACTGAGTGCTTCTCCTCCAGAACAAACAATCATCCGCTTGTACATTTTTAAACTGTTCATTAATAAACCCTGTCAGATGCTGATTTAGTGCCATTGTTAAAATAACTCATTTCTGAGAACCATGTTGTATTTAGTGAAAATACTTTTACCTGTGTTGGTAAATCTGTTAAACACCAAAATTATTTCTAGATTTCCAAATCCAATATTATTCCAAAATAATGTCTACTCCTTTCAACCTAGTGACTTGTTTAAGACTCTGTGAACCACAGAAGACCACTGATCATCTCTGAGTTATGAGTACTTCAACCACACTGTTTGTACAGGGTGACAAAATGGTGTGCGTGGAGATGAATGAACTCTTAAATATGTTAAGGATGTCTTTAACCATCTTCAACACTGTCACTTATTGCATGATCCTGGTCTGAGCTGGTTGTGAGTGATTTAACTGTTTGTTCAAATTTCCCCTTCTTTTATTCTCCATTCTTCTTTTCTTAAACCGTAACCCATATTCACAGCACATAGGCTGATTATTCTTACACATCCAGCAAAGGAACTGTATTTCACTAGTATGGTGAACACCTGAAGTTCCCTTGTGTTGTGGGAGGTGGTATAGAGTTGTGGGGTACTGAGATGATGTAATGTGTACAGTCCTGTATACCGAGTGGCCACTTTACCGGAGGACACTCTTGTTTGCCTGCAGAACACATTCCAGAGGGTTCTTGGACGGTTTCACGCAGTTTGTGTAGATATTGTAGAGGCACATTTACTGTGCTAACGCTGTGTTTTATCTCAACAAAAAGATGCTCTGCTCATTTGAGAGGTGGCAACTGTGCAGGTCTTTAAAGCAAAGTAAATGATGTAAGTGGAACCATCCTGAGATGAAGGGGCTGAACTGCCACAAAGGAAGGCACCTGGGCAGCAGTAATATTTTATAAAACTGTCTGTTGCCAAGACAACATTCCCCACAGCATTAGGGCCCCACCGCCAGTCTGAACCAGACAGGTTTATGGATTCCACTGTTCAGTTGTCCAGGTTTGCCAATTTTATGCCCTCAGGTACATTGTGGTTTGGTTTTGTGTGCGTTTTTGCACACCACTGTAATTCTGAACTAATATTTTTGTACTTCCTTCCTGTTAGCTTTAACTTATCTCACCATTTTCCTATGACTTCTCTGACCGATAAGGTGTTCTGCGCATAGAAGTTCTGATAAGAGAAGCTTCTTCGCTTATCACACATATTTAGTGTAAATTCTGCACACTGCAGTGTACCAAAATGGCTGTTTGAGATGCAGTAACCACTGCACCTGATACCACGATTTATATTATTCATTCTAAACACTCCAGGATAACGGCGATGTGAAACGTAACGTCAGTGTAAGTCGTGTGTCACTGCAGTGCTGAACGTGTTCGCTGCCTGTTTCCAAACATGGTAAATAGATGATTCAATTTCCTGTATCTGACAGAAGCCAGATTGAAAAAATATTTGACCGTTTTCTCTGGTTGCTGAGTTCTTCACCATGTCTCTGACCATCTCCACCTCGGTGTCCCTCATTGCTGCCGTCCTGCTCAAAGCCTCTTGTGAGTAATTTACACATTTATTATATTTTCCCTGTTTTATTCTCCCTCTTTATGTTTATTTCTTGCTGTTCAATCTTGACTTTTGTGGTGTTTCAGATGTGTTGGTTTGTTTAAACACGGTAAAGCTTTCAGAACAGTTTTTAGTTTATTCACCATAATTAAGTTCAAATTTCCAGCAGAGCTCAGATTCTGTTTGTTAAGATCAGATCACACCCAGTAACAGTGTAAAATATACCTTCTCTTTCTGTAAAAATGACTGCACACTTTGGACAGTAGAGATGTAGAGAACATGAAATTTTACACGTCTTTGTTAGAAAACAGCATGAGGTGTTTTTGTATTTATTATGTATTTATTGCAATACGGTAAAACCTCGATTAGCAGATTCACCACGTCGCTCTTTTATTGTAGCCCTTTGAGTAACTCAGTACAGCTATTTGTTGTATTTTCTTTTAAAAATAAAAAAAGGTGTAATAATTTTCTGGGAATTGTGTTTTGTTGTCTATAAACAGACTGTTTCTGTGTTTATTCACTGTTACTAAAGGCGTAACTAATCTATAGTGCATCATGTTGTGCAGTTTTCAAGCTCCATTTGTACAATATCCTGTATTAATGAGCTCCTGTAGGCTGTTTGATTGAGCTCCATTTCTCAACAGCACGTCTAGAGCCCTAATCCAGGTATGACTGTATAAGATAATAACACAGACCTGTTTTCACCTCAGTTCCACTTTATTTAGGAGGATCCAGCACCTGCTGGGCTATTTCAGTAGTTGGAAGTATTAGACTGGTTAGTGCATGTGGAAGGATGCTGGTTGTACTTTCCCTTTGGGCTTGGAGTAAGCTTGAAGTCTGACATCTGCCATCGAGCGAAGTTGTTGAGATAGGTGGCGGTGAGATCGCGGCGGCTTTATGAAGATAACACCCACAGAGCAGAAGTAGCAGCGTGTGCGTACGGGTGTGGTTGGTGGCTGAGCGTGGCCAGTGGTTTGGTATAATACTTCCCTTGAAATTCATCTCTTTTTTCAACTTTTTTTCAGTTTTTACACTCACTGTTATTTTATCCGTTCTTTTTGAAGAGCGGAGTATAAAAATTCTTTTTTTGCAGCGATTTTGGATTTCTGGACAAGTTATAAAATCTGCCTGAATCAGTTCTGTATCTGTGTTTCGCTGAATTTTCTTACCTCTGAATCTAATAGTATCCCTGTTATGTACAATCATTAATTTCTCCAAAAAAAATTTTTTATGTTTATATATTTCATGTTTATATATTTCAACAGCTTTCCGATCCTCCTCAAATGTGTCTCGGCGAATAGTCAAAGAAATGGTTGTCTTACGAGTTCTTGGACATGTCGCATTTATTTTCAGACCAAAGAGCCACTGGCATCAAAGATGTAAGATTCAAAGTCGGCCGACCCAGTACAGACATCTACAACTTTGTTGTTTTATTATTATTTTATTCTCTCCTTATTTTATCCTTTCTGATGACATCATGCAGCGTAGGCCATTTCACTTTGACACACTTAGCAAAGAAAAGTACCTCGATGCTTTGGACGACACCAGAAGTTTCCTCTGTAAATATGTGGATGACAGAAGTGATTAACTTCCTCCCATTTGAAAAATTATCTTTTGATCTGCACAGTAACTCAAAACAGTTTTGAAATGCATGGACTCCCTTCTGGAACTTACCAGACAGCACCGTATGATCATACGTGTGATACCGCAGTATCCACCTGTCATCCTGCTCTGTGCAAATGGACACACAACCAGTGTCCTGGTCTCTATGTTCCTTTGTCCTGATGTTGCTCGTGAATTTTAAAATAATATGTCCCTTACAGCATTTTTCGATTTCTCTAAGGCCCAGTGTTCAGTAAATTGTTTCTAAACTTGTGTTTATTTTTTTGTTCTTCACTCTTGATGCAGTTGCACAGCCACAGCTGAGAGGGAGTCCTAGAATCATTGGGCTGAGAGACTCTGTTCATCTGACCTGTGAGCCACCGAAGGGTTTCTATTATCAATGCAGCTTCTTCACATATAAAGGCATGAGCATCAGGAGAGACTCAGGCTGCAGTGTCTCCATCACTGGGGCTGAACTGGTTAGACTGGGAGGTCACAGTGGCGGCTCTCAGATAAACATCTACTGTATGTACAGACTGAACTCTGGGTCCTTCTCCCCAGGCAGTGATCCACTGAGAGTCACACTTAGTGGTAAGTAGTTTTTTACACGTGTGACAGCAGTGATGTGACAGTTTGTCAGGTTTTGGGGAATAAAGAAATGTTAGTAACAACTCAGTGGAGTTACACACAAATACTGGGGGACAAATTAGGCCTGTTTGGTCATTGCTGGGGGGACACATTACCCCCCCACCACCTTGTTTTCTCCATATATTACAGTATTATTACCCTGAGGTTCTGTTTTTCTCCCACGCAGTGTCACTACCAGCGCCCCGACTCACAGTGAGTTCCACAGTCATCTCAGTGGGGGGCGCTGTTGAGCTCAGATGTGAGCTACCTGAGAAGTTCAACACCCCTGATGTTCGGTGCAGTTTGTACAGATCTCCTCAGGCGGCCATTCGGGAAAACTCACAGTGTCGCTTCTACGTCACCTGGACTCAGCTGGCTAAAGGAAACAATCGAGACACAGAGACTGAATTCTGGTGTTTCTACAAAGCTGACTTTGGCTTAAAATCCCCACACAGTCCAACAGTGAGAGTTTCTGCTAGAGGTTAGAACGTCCTTTCAGCTGTTGCTCATTGTTTGTTGTATATCGACAGGTTGACTGATAAAAACCACATTAAACCCAAACAGACCCAGTGAAACACAGTAAAGTGAAATTCACCAGCTAGTAGGAGGTTCTGATCATAAAGTCCCGCATTTGGGCTTCAGTATTAAAAGTGTTTCCAGGGCATAAAGAGTTCAGTCAGATATTATAACAGGAAAGAACATCAGGAACGATTCAGACTGCAGGGTCTCCATCACTGGGGCTGAACTGGTTAGACCGGGAGGTCAGAGTGTCGGCTCTCAAATACACATCTACTGTGTGTACACACTGGACTCTGGGCGCTTCTCCACACGCAGTGGTTTAGTGACACTCAGCGGTAAGTACTTATGCTTTACAGTCAGACGAGATGGAGAATAAATAAAAACAGGTAAAATATGTTTTCCATTTTCTTTCTACAAAGTAACTAGAATACAGACTGAAAAATATTGTTTTTCACAGTATAGTGCCCTGCGTTTTACGTTTTAATTTTTTGGATCCCATTTACCAGGATTTTTCTGTACTTCTACTCCTTACATAACAAACTGTCTCTAACAATATGTTACATACATTATGGTTTATATGTTTGAAAATGGAACCAGAATTAATGGCATCTATTTTACCATGTAATACAACATGCTGGATTTTGCACAGGTTATTTAATATTTATATCTGCTAAATGTATCTATGCCC
Organism: Arapaima gigas; assembly: GCA_900497675.1. Lineage (NCBI taxonomy): Eukaryota > Metazoa > Chordata > Actinopteri > Osteoglossiformes > Osteoglossidae > Arapaima > Arapaima gigas. The sequence goes on from UFQX01001759.1 coordinate 7,051, forward strand.
CATTTTCCAGTGTTGCCATCATTCTGATAGGTGTGTTTTTGTCCAGCTCAGCGAGGGCTGGTTTCTTACTGCGAGTCACACTGAGTCGCTCTGTAGTGTTTGTCCTTCGCAGTGACCCAGCTGACTAAGCAAAGTCCCTCCTGTACGTCCTCTCTGCAGGGGGGTCAGCAGCAATACCGCCTTCCTCCTATCGATCAGCAACATCACCCCCACCAGTAACTTCATCTCCACCATCTCCATCACCTCCATCAGCATCATCACCTGCACCAGTAACTTCACCTCCACCATCAACATCATTTCCACCATCTCCACCATCTCCATCACCTCCATCAGCAACATCACCTCCACCAGTAACTTCGTCTCTATCACCTCCATTAGCAACATCACCTCCACCAGTAACTTCACCTCCATCATCTTCACCGTCTCCATCACCTCCACCTGAAAACTGTAAGTAAACTCATTCAGCTCACAATCTACTTTTTGCTTTTCTGTATATTTTATGTATTTCTGTCCTCCACACTTCCTACAAATACAGTGACCTGGACATTTTTAACCCCTTTTTCTTTAGAAGTCCTTTCTAAATAAAAACTCACCTCTTTACTGAGCTCCAGAGGGGGGCTGTGTGTGTCTCCCGCGAGGTGGTCAAACCCTCGTAGAGGGTCATACTGAGAGAAGCAGCAGCAGCAGAATCCGTGTCACCATCTCCAATGTGACAGTGAGTGGACAACATGGCTCCCTTCTGTCTCCATGTCTATCTGTTCACCTCTCTGTGGTCAAACTGTGGTCAGTCGCTCAGTATTTGGTCACAGTTCTCTCTCCTTTGTATCTCCTCTCAAGTCCTAGCAGCAGAGTAACCAACTGTGAGCTGGGGTCTTGAGGACCTGAGCTGTGTAATAACTTGGTTGGGTCTCATTGTGGTTTGTGAAGCAGTGCTGGTCTGAAGCTGCTCCCTCAGTGTCTGGTGTTAGAGCTGCGATCTTCATGAGCAGCTGGCAAACGGAGCTCTTTCTGGGCTTAGTTGTTCTGTGTTGCTACAGGGAGTTGGGGGTATTTCTCTCAGGTACCAGTAACATTCTCTCTCTCTCTCTCTCCCTCCCCCTTCAGATGTCAGCAGGTTCCTGTGGCATCGCATCCTCGGTGCCCTGGTTATTCTGGTAGTTCTGATCTTCATTGTAGACCATCTGCTGTTCACAAGGTGTCCCTCAGGTGAGGCATCTACTGTTCTTACACATCAGCATTAACCAGAAAATACCAAGATGACAAGAATGAACCTCATCTGAAAACAGCGACTCATTTTACTGCCACTGTAGCTCAGCTGATCCATCTGGTCACTTGGTTTATGAAAATATTCATACATCTTTGTGTTCCAGGGTCTTCAAGGAGGAGCAGAGAGCCACAGGAGGACATAGGAGAGTTTTGACAGTTTGCTGAGACCAAAGACCCATAATGCACCTTGTCTGAGGACGATATTGAGGCTGTTTCAATTTTACAGTTTTCTTTTTTCGACCTTTTTAAGCTTATTGTCATCCATTTATCTGTCAGTGTTTTTTCAAACTGTGGTTCTCCTGGAGGGTCTTGGGTTGAGTTCCCATGAACACCTTCTCCCTGGGGGACCTGAGCCACTGTCCAGCTGTGGGAACCACACAGCAGCTGCACTGTGAGGTGTTAAACTGTGAGGGACCCTTTAGAATGAGCCAGGATGCTGTTTCACTGCTGACCTGCTGAGGACCCCCCACAGCAGTTTGGTTTGCTGTTCCAGGTACCACTGTTTCATTTATTCATTGATTTAGTAAATTTATTCTCATTTTCAATTTATTCAGTAAGTACTGGATTAGTGATTTACTGTTTACAGTATGTGGCAGTACTTGTCCTGCACACGAGGAGACCATATAGGACCATAAAGTTCTTTTCTCAACCTGTATATTAATAAATCTGACACATATATTAAGTGGCCGTTGTCCTGAAATTATTCAGGTATCAGTTTACAACCATTTTCTCTCTTTCATAACCTCAGGATTTGTTTTATTAAATTACTGAGTTTAGAAATGTTTTTAATAACAAAATCATTTCTCTTTCTATCACAGACCATGTAATCATTTAGAAATAGCAAACTGTGTCCAGAATAAGTGCAAAATAAATTCTAATGTATTGCACAAATTCAGAGGTAAAGAACTGCTTCACTGTTAATTTACGTGGTTTGATTCTGTGCTTTATATCTCTAGACAACACTTATGATATTACCTTCATATCGTTTAATGACCAGTGAGAAGCACTGAGACGGCTCCTGGGTTGTGTGGTGGTCCAGGGTCTGGCTTCACCTCTTCTCATTCACCATTTTCCATCTCAGTCCGTCCGGCACGTGTTTCCCCGTCGCTCACTAGGAAGGAGATGAAACTCCACACTGTAGGATTCAGGGGAACCAACACTTTACTGCGGGAGTCAAGACTCTTCCAGACCCCCGGCTGCTCCATCTTCATTCTCGGCCATCTTCTCCCTTCTGCCCATCGTCATGTCCCTCTGCCCCCGACACCACACACTCCCTCCTTTTACACCGTTATACCACCCAGAGCAGTGCAGCCTGCAGAATTTTAACACTTTATTTCATTTTACTTTCCAAGTAGAGTGAGAGTATAGTAAAAATAAGCTCATATTTAAAGAAATATAGTTTGCATGAGAAAAATTGCATTCATATTTGTTTGTTTACGTTGCAGGTTCAGGAGGAGAGTAGATGTGTCGTCCAAGGTTTATACAACACACACAGGTTAGCTCAGAGGGCAAAATCGAGCCCTTGAACCCCAACTTGTTACTAGTTACTCTGAAGGGTTAATGTCATTAAATAAAAATGCTTGTGGTGTTAAGCTGTATGTGACATCAAAAGGACAGAAACGCATTTTAAAAGAGTGAATTTTATTTCCACAGTACAGTGTAACACCTCTTTCCCCTCATTTACTCTGCCATTCAGGACCCCCTTGACCCAGTCCAGAGTGGTCCGATCTACAGCGCTGTGAAGGTGTCCTGAGACAGGGCCTGGAGGGGTGGGTTTTGGGTGCCTGTCACTCAACCCTGTTCACCAATGACTGCACTCATCTTTTTTTTCAGTGGGTTTAGACATTTTTACATTTTCTCTCTCACTTTTATTTAACAAACCTGGTGCAACTGAAAAGCAGATTTCACACCTTAGGAGGCAGTAACATAAAATAGAATTGGCTTGAAGCCAGAATGTGGGTAAATTACTGTATTCTCACAAAGTGTCCAGAAAACCCCTGCTTAATGAACAGAGTGAGAGATTATTTACAAGATCACCTTTGCTGAGCTGCTGTTACCCCGGAGCTACAAGCAAAACATGGTAAACAGCTGAACATAAACACAAAAGCTTCTTTAAATATTTCATTTAAATCTTTAACATCTAGAGTGAAAATCCAGGTAGTTACATTGCTACAACCAGGACCCCTGTAAATGGTGAAATATTAGCACAAAGGCTTTGCTCTTTTAATAGTTAATGTGTACAAACTGATGTCTTTATTACATTTATAAATGACAGATGATTGCAGACAAAAACACTCATCCTGAAACAGTTACTATATCTGTAGCATTTTAGCATAAGATTGACCTGTAATGTGCATAGAAATTAGATTTGCGGTTTGTTTCAGTGAGGTGCCTCCTGTGCAGACAGTAATGTGTGTCTGAACACAGCTTTGTTTTGCTTTTTTCAAATAAAACCTGTTTGCTGCAACGATTCATCTGTCAGAGGAAATTGATCACATTTCCAGAAGTGATGTCTCCGAAGCAGACATACACCCCGCCGAAGAAGTTTGGTTTTCTCACACAATTTTATTCTACATTCATCGAGACCCGAGATTGGCGTGTTTGTTGTTTGGCTGTTTTCCCAGCACGGCGGTCAGTGCCACAGGGAGAACAGTACGAGAGGCAGTGCAGACAGCAGCAGAGCTCCGGCAGAAGTCCTGTGGGTCGAGGTGCCGCTGCCAGTTGCCGTGGTCCCCTTGGCGGTGGCGCTGGTCTTGTTTGAGCCTCCAGAGATGGTTGGCGCTGTGAATGTCGTTCCAGTCATCGTTGCTGCTGAGTTGGGGGTTGTTATTGATGTTGCTGTGGTTGGTGATGATTTGGTGGTTTGGGTGGTTTTTGGGCTCCCTGTGGTGGTTATTGATCCTGTTGTTGTTGCAGTTGATGACGTTTTGATTGTGGAGGTGTTCGAGTTCCCTGTGGTGGTGGTGGTGGTGGTGTTTGTTGTTGCCATCGTCGTTGTACTTATTGTCTTTTACCATGTTGGTAAAAATTGTGAAGTTATGCACACTTTCAGACTTTCTGAATCCCTCTCAGCACTCAAGAAGACTCTCAAAACACTTGTGCTTCTACTGCTAAATGCAGCTGCTACTGTATTTTGTACAGTTTTGTCTACATCTGTGCCTGTTTTGTTTGCTCTGAGCTGTACGTCATTTTGCTGAATTAATAAATGTAATTTACATTTGCATATCACAGGAATGCATTTACTGTCACCTGCTCTGTGTTCTGTACTATTGTAAAAAAAAAAAAAAATACAAAGTTGGATATACATTTAGAAAATATGCATTTTTATTTTGTATTTCTAATGAATACTTTTTAATTCTTTAGCCTTTTTTTGCAGGGTTACTAGATAACATGCAAACCATTGATGGGAAGAGCTCAGTTTAGGTAAGTATCAGAATGGATCCTGGACCCGCAGGTATGTTCCCAGGACGATGGAGTCCCCTTACCTGTGCGTTAGCCAAGGTCAGCAGAACCAGGGCAAACACTCCGGCGGTCAGGTGCTTCATGCTGCAGGTGAGTAATGGCTTCAACGTGCTCCTGACATGAAGGGCTCAAGTTCTGACCCAGGCTTCTGCTGCTGCTACCTTTATACACCGTGTTCTTCTCCCCGCCTTGCCACACACAGCGCACCTGAGGCAGGTGCAGGACACCGCCCCCGTCTTAATGCAGCCTTATTAAAATGCATATTTTAATTTTACTATTGCTATAAAAGTGTGGTACATTGCCTATGTAAAACCCGGTTCTGCTTCTTTACACTGGTCAGAGCTGCAAAGTGCAGGGGGTGTTTGCTTCCTGACCAATTGGTCTAATGTTACTGCTGGCTGGAGAAAAGAAATGGACAGCAGTTTTGATAAACAAATGAACAGAGAACACAGATGTGAGTGTCATGCTCTGGTGGAATAATGGAAATGCAGAAATTTAAATTTAAAAAATAGTAATCTTGCTGACTGAGATGTAATACCATCCGGAGCTTTTTAAAGATAAAAATTAAAATGCAGAACTGCTTCGGCCAGAAAACTGTACTCACAGTAAACATTTGCTTAATGCAGGTTTAACTGGTCGGGTCTGAGAACTTATGCAGCTAATATTTTCCTTTCTCACGAGTGTCATGTGTCCATTCCCTGCATATTATTGAGCAACCGGACGGTGTGAGGGAGTCGACTGCTTGACTTCTGCCGACTGTCTTTGCAGCGGAGCCTGTGCTCATTCAAGCTCAGGGGCCGTGCAAAATTAATGTAACAAATTAGCATATTGAAATCAGCATCCAGCGTTCCAAAATGTCACGCCAAGTACATCAGGACATGAAAATTTCCCATTCTCATCACTGGTCAATGGTATACCTGCAGTAGGAAGCAAACCGTGACCTTTGTTATTTAAAATGATCATTAACGTGATAATGGTGTTTCGACAGGACCCATTCCATCTAAGTAGCTGTACTTACTGTAATAGTATTGTACTATTGTCATCTTTTGGTAAAATATTTTCAGGTAGAATTACAGGGTCAGTTTCAGTCTCTTCAGCATTAAGTGTTGCATGATTAAACAAAAATGAATGTTAAGAAGGTTAATGATTGTCAGAATTATACAGTTTATTGTAAATTGAAGGCTGCTGTGACATCCAGCCCTGGAAAAATCCTAGCGTCACTTTAATTTCAGCACGATGCTGTTTGGGTCTGTCTGTCTCTGAGCATCTAAATTATTAAAGTGTTGGTATCTATTTGGTAGCTAAACATAGAACAATGAAACATCCATTGGGAGAAATTATAGCCACGCAGACCCTTTCTTTGCCACGTGTGCTAAAGGGGGCACTGGTGCAATCCGTAAAAAGTTCCCTTAGTGTTTTACAATTTTTTATCCCCCCAATATAAACTTTTACACGTTCCATACACCGTGCACCACTACAGCGTGTTGATTTTTGATTGCTGCATTTATGGTTCTTGGAAAACAGGAATTGTTCGACTTTGGCTTTAATGATTGGTGAAAGTGCAATATGTACACAATGGAGAGGTCAGGAGCTCAACGCTTCAGCTTTCAATAAAGCAGTTATACCTTGTGCTGGATCAATAGAAAGCAACAATATAGCCGTGAAAATCCCGTAAAATCTCTGTCGTAAAATTCCTGGCCAAAAAAAAAAAAAATTCCACACACGGGTGGATGGTGGGAGAGGAGAAAAGGAAGGAATAAAAAGGGTTTATGGGGATATGGATTCTTACTGTAGCATCTCAGAACTTAGAAATAAGAGAAGTTTTCCACAGCAGACAGGAATGTATGGATGGTGGCAGAGTGGGATCATTCTTAGTGCCTTTAAGCAGCAGTTTTAATGCACGTCGATGGAGGAAAGGCACTGAGAGCTCAGCACATTGAGCGGCCCCTTGGGTTGTGAGCAGTATTGGCGCTGGTGGTCCTGGTGTTTGGTTCAGTAAAGGACATGATGGAGCTCTGCCATTTTGTGTAACATATTGAGAGAAACAAAAAATACGTAAACAAAAAGTTGGATTAAATTGTTACAAAGAAGATCGTGGTTCTTATCCATTTTTACATGCTGATATTCAGTTCCAGCGATATGAATTCTTTTAAAAGTTGTCTTTGCCGCAGCTGAACATTCTAACACCTTTTGTTAGTTGTTCCACCTGGTTCGTTGTATTTACATATCTGTCACTGACAGGTGACTATTGATATACCTTTTGCTGTGGTTGACCAAACAGTCTCCATCATCACAGAAGTGAGATTTGACACTCTTGTTTGTATTGGACCCACGTGGCAATGAATTCTGTGCCACAACGAAGAGTGAGAAAAGCAAACCAGCTGCCAGCGCAACACAACATAAAAGCAGCAGGTGTTGTGGAATGTGGAAAAGGATGACATTTCATTTAAAATTTTCCACTGTGGCCTCCTTGTGCAATTTGCATGACTTTTGTGTGTTGAGATGTAGATTTTGTCATTTCCTTGAGCAGGATGTTTATTTTAAGCCTACTGAGGCCATATTCAAAGCTTTAACAAAATAAGGATTACCTGGAAATTAACTAATTAGATACAACCTGATGATAATTCAAGAATCACGCCAAAGAGTACAGAAGATGCTATAGCCACGTGTTAGTCACGTTCCTTATTATCTGGCTGTAGGCGTGTGCGGTTAATGCTTGAAGATACTTGGTATCCACCACCCGTAAAGGAAAACATTAACAAAGTGCTGGGAGTTGTTATCTCGCAGTTGCAGGGCAGGGATCCTAATCTCAGCTCCTGCAGTCGTGTCCCTGGCTGAGCTCCCTACCCTTAACTGGCGCGGCAAGATCGGCTTTTACCGGCTCCCGGGAAGTTCTGGCGACGCGAAAGTCATTTAGAGCAATTAAAAGTTAACCTTCCTGCAGCTAAAAGTGCTGCATGAAATACCGTATGTTAATTATAACACATTTCTTCATACCTTTCGATTATTGTACTGATTTGGACGTTAAATCTCTGAACTACGTCGTCCCTCCGGGTCGGCTCCGGTGACGTTCTGGCAGCACCAAACTTGGGGACACGTCGGTTTGACTGCTTTATGGAGGACTTTTATTTAGGTTCCCAGCGCTGTGCCAGTTTAACCTTTACATCAGCCGGCTTAGGAGAAAGATCTAGAAGAGCTCAGAGGAAGTTCCCCTTTGAACCTAACACCAGGGATGACACACAGCCAAACTTCCCGTACATATTTGCCTTTGTGCAGAGCGATAAGCCGCCCAGGGGCTGCAGCACAGAAAATTCTGCACGTGTGTTACTACCACCATCTCAATCACACTACGGCTTCCTCATCATCTTCTTAAAAGGCTTATTGTTCCACTTCTTCCCTGCTGGCCCTTCCTGTCCAGTGCGGCGGCCGGGCACGTGAGCTCGTAGTCAGGCAGAACCGGGTCATTTGACTGCCACTCAATTGGAGTGAGCTGCTGTGGTCTCTGCAGTGTGAGTTTCTGTGTGATGTGAGGTTCTGGGTTCTCTGCTCCCTCGTTCACAAGGGCTTCGCAAGCCAAAGTCGCCAAGATTAAAGACGGGCCTGCTTCTTTAAAAAAAAAAGTTTGCTAACTATGAACAAATGACCATTGTCCCCACCCCACACCTGTCCCTCCGCTGCCCTCACTGCCACACCACCTGTCAGTCACCGTGTCCAGCGAGTTAGGAAAGTATCACACTCAGCAAACCCTCCGCTACTTTGGATATGAAAACACTGATGGTTTGCACTGGCCAACATGTCTACAGACGTGGACATGGCATCCAGCCTCCGGCCACCTGCACGACTTCAGGTGACCGCTTTGGCCCCACGGCTGCCTGCTGCGGGTTTTAATCCAGTATCCAGGCTTTGAGTCCCTGGTGTAACCGGGCGGCTTTTTCCCTTTAGCTGGCATGTTGTGGGTTTATACATTTATCATGGCCACCAGGTCGTGGGAGTGTACTGAAATGACCCCCCCAACCCTGGTCTTCTCCGTCTTCTTTCTAAAATCGCCTTTTCTCTGGCAGACCGGCGTCCAGCCTGGATGCCCCACGCCTGAAACCCACTTCATTACTGGCAGCAGATTCTTTCATCCGTCTCACCACTAGCCTTAGCAGCACCACAGCCGGGGGATCTTATTTCTTGAACCAGCTAACGTGAAATCTGTGCGGTTGTGCAGTCCAGAGCAATAATCCGGCCTGCCTCTTCATGTGCCTGACGCACTCCACCTTTTTTTTTTACTGCATATCCTTTATACTCAAGCTTGTTTTGTTTGTTCTCCGCACTCATATTCAGCCAGTAAATAATTAACGTTGAAATCCTGCTTGACTTCCTTGCAGGAGCGAAGCTGCCGCCGTTTCCGGGGAAGGCGAGCCAGCAGTCACCCCCGTGGCGTCGCAGAGTGTTTTGTGGGATCGTTGCGGAACTTAGGATTTACTGAGAGGGGAAGGTAAAGTTCCATTTCTTGCGAACGATCGTCTCCTCGCGCCGAGCGAAGTGTACAGGTCGCAGCGGCGACGTGTTTGACAGACGGCTGCGAGGCCGTGCTGAGCGCAGGTTTACTTAGGGCATTTCTTGTGTACATAAGGTATTATAAACTGCAGTCTTACCCTCCTTACGCGGGTAAACTCGCTTGGGCGAATTCCCGTACTTCAAACACAAAATTATGACGAGTTTCAATGGTAAAAGAGACGTCTACGTTCCTGAGCTGACAGTATTCATGCTTACAAAGGTCAGTTAGTTCGACACTAACACAAATGACCACAATGCAACATAAGAAGGCAGTTTCTCCTCATTCGTGCAGCTCCCAGCACTCGCTCAGCTTTCCCACCCTTAACAAACGTTTCCGCAGAAAACACACAACGTTCAGTTCAGTGTTTACTTCGGTTGGGCCTCGAACGCCACTCACCTCACACTCACCTCACCAGCCGATGTGGTTTGGCACGTGACGTGAGACTGGTAAACAGGAGGTGATGGAGCTTGAGGGCTTTACGCAGCGCAAGCCAAACTATGGCTGCAAAGACCACATGGTAGCTGTGGGCTCGCACCCCTCCGCCGAGAGGTTCTCTTAATCCACCTTCGGTCCTCAAAGATGCCAAGAAACGCCTGACAGTTGAATTCTCGTCACTGGGGTCTAATGCCGATCTGGGTGGAGCGTTTTCCCCGACTCCCACGATGGCACATATCAGCCATTTATTAGGAGCAATTCATCGTATTAATCTTATATATTGGGTCTAGACGTCACTAATATCGCAGAAAGTTTTTTCTGCTAAAACATTTTGCATCAGATATAAAGTATGAGGGGGAAAAAATGAGTTTGCTAACGTTTTCAGTTTATATGACCTCTGCTAAATATATATCCAGCTGCCTGTATTATTAACCCACAAATAAACCCATCCCACAGAAATGTACCGGTGGAAGCTCAAGGTGGGAGAAAGGTGAGGAACTGCGGATCCAGCTGACTGCTCTCCTGACGTTTAGTCCGCAGAATATAAATGTGTGTCTGATATTTACTGGATTTACTGGTTTACCGCACAGTGAAGGCGGAACAGATGAAAGTGCTCTAGTAAGGCGATCTGAGGACACGAGTGGATTATTCGCGGGGGGCGCCGTGAGAAGCGGCTCGTGCGGTCATCGTCAAAACAAGTCGACAAACAACTGCAACACAAGACGTCGCGCAGTAAATAGTGTTCCTGAACAAAATATTAACCCAAGCAAGAACAGATCATTTATACACGGATTACATCTTTCTTTTGCCCGTTATTTACATTGTTTTGACCGTCGTGTGATTTTATTTTAATTTTTTTTAAGGTGATATAAAAACAATGTTGTATTTGTGGCAGTGCTACTGAATAACAAACACTGGATACCTGCGTCGCCTAAACCCTCCCGATGCGGGAAACGCGGCTCATAATCGGGACTTTGGGGGCGTCGAGCGGCGTCCACGTCTCTCACGAGGAGTTGAATGTTTTTAAAGACGCGATGCGACGAAAATACCCCCCACGGTCTAAATCATATTCCCAGGTGATACATTGTATTTGAAAGAAATCTGGAATAAGAATAAAATTGTGGTTTAATTTAAAATTATTAAACAAATACTAATGGATGGACGAGTCGTGTGTAATTTAGAGGAAGCGCTGTACGTTTATTCTGTGACTTTACAGTAAAATACTCTGGGTTGATGTTGGAAATTAATATATAGACGCTTAAGATAAAAATGAATTTCACAGATAAAGTTTTTTTTTCACTTTTAAACGTAAAACATTCGTCCTACGTGTAACTTGTAATTATATTCACAGAAACTGAAGACTGAAGTAGAACAGTCGAAATGGTCAGACTGTTTAGTTTATAAATATAATTGTAAACCATAACTTTGTGTTGCTCTTTACTTTTTGTTTGGTTTTATTTTTTTATTATGTAATTAGAATTATAAGCGCGTCTTTATACGTTGTTTTACTTTACTGTGGTATTTACGTGTACAGTATTTATTTTTCAGCTTTGCTTTAATGTTCAGAAAAGTAAGGACGGGGGGGGTCTGTTAAACATCTGCGGGATGACTGGCGTCAGCGGCCAGCAGGGTCTCCCCACGCCTCCGTGGACACACTTTGCTGTAGTGTTTTCAAGCCCGCAAATTTAAACTGCGTGTAAATGTATCCATTTTTACGCGGATTTATAGTTTTCACCAGCTACTTTATACGTTGTCTTACTGTTTTTCCCATTCGTTCTTTGGTTTATGTGATGTTTTCCAGTTTCCAGTTTGTTTTATTTGTTCTGCACGGCGCTGCTGTCACTCCGCCGCAGGCAGCCGCCGTGACTAACGCCTCTAGCGACCCCTGGTGGCCGCTCCGAATGCGAATTTAGGAAGAGATAAGATTAGACATATAGAAACTAGCGGTAGTTGAGCTTCGGTTATTCGTGGCCTCTTGCGCTCCTTTTTGGGTGGGTAGGAGGGCGGGGGGGGCATCTTCGATCTTCCATCGCTTTTGTAACATCTGCCAGCATCTGGCACCGGAAGTTATGTAATGCGTTTCCGGGTCACCCTGTACACAGGAAATTGCATCGCCATCCGACCGGAAGATTTGTTCCAAAGGCGGTTAGAACCTCATCTGAAGCGACCCTCGCGGAGTTTGTTTCATTTCTTAGCATAAATATATATATTTTTTTCTCTCAGTTTACGTGCAGGCAGACGTAGAAGAGGCGGGATATTGGCGTGACAGTCGGTGAGCGAAAAAACGGACCCCGGGCGCTGGTAGCAGGCGAGTTCCTGCGGGCACAGCGCGTCTCAGCCTGGGCGGTGGGCCTGGAATAACGTGTCTTTAATGGATAAATAAGTCTCACTGACCCGGCATTTTCGTCCGTCTCTAGTGGAAATAGAGAAGTCCCGCGGGGGGCGGTTTGGTTCTCGTAGGTCAGTAATATTTATTACCCAAACAGTTCCGTTTTACTGGTTGGAAAGGTCCGGTGGCGGACTTGTCCCCTGTCCCTCGCCACCATGTATATTCTACAACAGAAGGGCAAAAGCGCCCCCCTCAGTCATTCATGCAGTGTTTGTGGGCAGACATGACGGTGTTTTTTTGTTGGTGTGATTTAAAACTTATCATAAAAGGGCCAGTAGTGAAATATTTGTAGCAGCGGAGCCCCTGTTTGTGAGGAAGCTCACCTGCTCTGTGACCATCTCTGTTCCACAGGTACTCATGTCGGCCCCGATGCCCCCGAAGGGGCCCGGTTTCCCCAACCTGCCCCCGCAGCAGCCGCAGGTACACGGCCCCCCCATGGCGGGCCCCGGGCAGCCAGCCATGCCCCTCCGCGAGATCTCACCCGTCTTCCTGTGTCGCATCGGTCAGGAGACGGTGCAGGACATCATCACACGCACCATGGAGATCTTCCAGATCACCCGCGCCACACAGGTACAGACCGTGGAGCGCTGCAGTTCGGGGTTCTGTTGGACTAGAATGCAGAATGTGCGTCGGGCTGTTTTATTTTTGCTCGATCCTCTGTTTCCGAGCAGGATGAGACTGGCGACCAGCTGAGGAATGTCTGGAAAGTGCTTCAGGTTCCTGTTTTGCTGCTTTGCTAGAGGGTTATTAAAAGGCCCTTGAGGGGGGGACTGGGATGGGTCTTTCTGCTGGACCCTGTGATATAACAGTGTCTAATTAAAGCCCTCCTGACTGATCTGTGGCTCCGTGGAGAAGCTCTACATCTCCTGCATTAATGGAATGAAACTTCTATTACTGTTCCCTTTATTCGCACCAGCTGGTGCAGTTGATGTTCCACCAAAAGCTCTCGTTTGTCCTGAGATGTTGGTGTGTGTCTCACCTCCCTGGCCAGCTGTCCTGAGGGCACAGTTCTGTCTCAGAGACAAGCTCTGGGGGGGACTGGCACTCAGACCCCCAAAGGTTTATTTTCCTCTCCTCCTGGTTTCTGTTTCACTCTCCTCAGTTGCCAGCTGTTTTACTTTATACCTTTTCTGGGTAGTGTGGTTCTTACAGCTACTGAATGTACAACTTTATATCCGTAGGGTTTTTTTTAATCTGTTAAGTCTTGTGTTTCATTCTTAGTTCAGTGCTGCATAAAAATGAATGCAATCGAATCGTGTCCAGCGGTGCAGGGAGAGACCAGAAGAGTATCTGTTTGCCTCACTGCTGTGGTAGAGAGTTAAAGGACCACAGTGTTTAGCCAGTGACCTGGTACAGCGTTTTACTCGGGTCTTTTTTGTCATTTTTTAACAGATTAGCAGACCAGCCGTGAGGTGCTGCACCTAGCTGTGGTTGCCATGGTTTTGCTGCCAGTCTGACCTTTGACCCTTGTTCCCGTTGGCCCTCTCAGCTGCCGAACGGGGTGACTCAGACCCAGGCGGCGTACCAGGACCGCTTTGGGAAGCTGCAGGAACACCTGCGTCAGCTGACGCTGCTCTTCCGCAAGCTCCGCCTCCTCTACGAGCGATGCGTGGAAATGACCTCTGACCTGCAAGAAGGGCCATCAGAGGTGAGGACTTTTTTTTTTTTTTTTTTTTTTTTAAACTTATCTACACACAGACACTCCTGCCAGCAGTGCAGCCCTGGTCAGTCCCAGGTGGGGGGAGGTCAGTACTGAGGAGCTGACAGTGACACTGACAGGTGTGTTTCTCTGTAGCTGGTGCCCTACGTGAGGGAGGAGGCGGCTCCAGTCCGTGTGGAGCCCTGCAGCCCCACAGTGGTCCAGGAGAGGCAGGAGGTGCTGGAGGTGAGCACGATGTTATATTATGGAAGCAGGAGGAGGGGTCATCTTTGTTCCCACAGTGTGTTAGCAGGTGTTCCCTGCAGCATGAGGGCTACCTGGAGCAGCAGACAGAACAGCCCAGCTGAACGAATTGTTTGCTTTGGACAAAAATGTCGTGGAGGCTGGAATTTGCAGTAACTGCTGTGTGCCCAGTCTGATGTCGTGACCTTTGACCTCTGCAGAAGGTGAGGCAGAAGAACCAGGAGATGAAGATTCTCATGGACCAGATGAGGAACCTGCTGTGGGATGTCAACGCCATGCTGACGCTGAGGAAGTGACGTCCTGCTCAGGAATCCTCGCAGACTGATTCCCCTTAAGGTGCTTTTAGCGTCAGTCGACTTTTGCGGTTTTATGAGGTGTATTTTCCTCACGGTGGCGAGTTTGTATTATTTATATGCTCAGTTCATAGGACTATTTCTCTCCTCATCAGGCGAGTGGTTAGTTTGTACTGTTTGTTGGTGTGGAGAGAGACCGAAACGGCTCCCTCTCTCTCTCTCTCTCTCTCTCACACACACACACACACACACACACACACACACACACACACACTCTCTCTCTCTCTCTCACTCTGGGAACATTTTTTTATACATTTTGTCACAGCTGTTTGTTTTTATGAGGTTATTCTTTCCTAATGAAGGGTGATTGTTGCCTGTTGACAAACAAACACTGGCAGCTATTGTCTCAGGTAGAGCAGCAGCTGGAACACCTGTGTGTGGGGGGGTGGGGGGGTCAAGCTTTGCACTCAGCTGACTGAGAACAGCCCAGACAGCAGACGTGCAGCACTGGTGTTTCTACTGAAATAAAGTGTTAAAAAGAAGTTGTTGCTCTTCCTCTCCTTTGTCTGCTGCTCCAGGAGGGACAACAGCAGCTGAAGTTTAATCCCAATGCTCTTGGTCAGCAGGTTGGGGTCTCGGAAAGTGTGTGAGACGGTGTTAATACTTTGAGCCCCCCCCCACCGGCAACCCAGACACTGGTGGTAAAGAAGTGTTTATTTTAGCCTGCAGTTACAGTGTTACGAAGAGGGCGGTTATTGTGCAGGTTAGTCGGCTCCAGGAAAAACTTCCCGCCAGCGAAACCGAATCCCAGTCCTTAAGGTTAGCAGTCCTCCAGCCCAGGTGTCGTGCCCCCCCGGTGCCCATTTAGTTCTAGCTCCCCTGTCAGACAGAGCTTTAACATAGACAGGTGACTTCCTGTCCTGCAGGTTTCTGTCCAGAGGGGGGTCTTCAGGCAGCTTTCTGTCTGTCCATCTCAGGAACGCTCCATGTCCTTGTATTTCTTGCGCAGGATGGACACCTGGTCCTTGAAGAGGACAGGGTCCAGGCGCAACTGGGAGTTGACCAGTGGCATGTAGCCAAACCAGGCAGCAAAGGCGTTGACACACTCCTGCCTCTGGGTAAAGTGCTCCGGGTTCGACCAGGCGCCGTTCTTCACTCCCTGCTTTCAGGAGGGGGACAAGCGATGGTTACAGGGACACGAATCGCTCGTTCGTGAAACATCCTGACACACGGAGACGCTGTGCTTTCACTGGGGTCTGAGACGCTCACCTGGGGGCTCGGCGGCTCCTTGTGCTGCTTCCTCTGGGCCACCTTGATGGGTGGCAAGTGGGTGACTGAGGACACCAGGAAGTTCATGAGGATGTCCTCGCAGTTGGAGGTGTGGTCCACCAGGGCCCGCAGGGAGGGCGGCAGGTACTGGGAAAACAGGTGGTGGTAATACCTGGCAGACAGCAGAGACGAGACAGGAAGGAGGATGGCTGTGACTGCAGGACGGACCCCCAGCAGGAGGAGAGTGACAGTTGCAGATCGTGCATCGTGTGCATCACCTGTGGTAGAAGGCGGCTCCCGTCAGGACGATGGAGTACTCGTTGGTCCACTTGGACGTGTAGCCCCACACCTGCTTCACGGGGTCCCAGAAATGGCTCCTGGGGGGGTATCCAACAATGCGCTCCGGAAAGCTCCGCCACACCGTGAAGGCAAAGTTCACCTACAGGAGTTGGGGGGGGGGGGGGGGTAGAATGGGGGTTTT
>UFQX01001759.1:23149-43529 GCA_900497675.1 Arapaima gigas
GGGGGGGGGGGGGGGGTCAGACTGGGGTTTTGTAAGTCTGACAGAAGATGCAGCCATGATTGTTTGGCTTCATACCTCGCTGGTCAGGAGAGCCGTGTCCTCGTCCAGGTTGAGCACCGCCTCTGTTTCTATGGCAACATGAGGCAGGAAACGGCTGGTGGTCTGGTATATCGAGATGGAGGGAGGCAAAGTATACAGATAGTGTTCAGAGGGGTCTCAGCACCTGGGCTGCATGGTTCAACATGAGTTCAAATCCAGCTTACAGTCCTAATGGCTCTTACCATGGGAATTTGTGGCTATAAAAACTGTCTGCGCGCGCGTGTGTGTGTGTGTGTGTGAGAGATGCTGCTCTAGTGTAAATCTTAGGGAGTTCAACGTAAGGGTGTTGGGTAAACGATAGTTAACAATCCTACGTCGCTTTTGAGAAGTGCATCTGCCAAAGGAGGAAATGGACGGTGGAGCCCAACCTTCTTCCGGCCGTCCATCACAGTCAGGGGGACAGGCATGGGGGGCCACTTGCTCTTAGCGGGGGGTGGCTTTTCGCTGTTCCACAGGATGATGATCTGCAGGTGACAGCGTTGACAGTCACCAGCCGTCGGGATGGCGATCGGCGCACGGAGGCAGGGCAGCGACGCCACTCCTACCTGCGAGCAGAACTTGGACTTGGAGAGCACCTGAAGAAGCCTCATGATGGGCTGCGACTGCGACACCAAGGGGCTCACGGCGTGGATGACGGCGGTGAACTCCTGTCCGGGGCTGATGCCTGCGGGATGGAGCGAGTCACACACAGACTCCGGGCCACAAACGCTGGTGGCTGAGAAGCCGCACGTTGCTGTACAGTTTAAAGCCTGATCCAAACCCAACACATCAGCCGGAGTCAGACAGTAAACAGTGTCCAGGAAAACACACTACAGAACACATAAAAATAATGGAACAACAAAAAATAATTATAAATTTAGCAAAAATAACATTTTACTGAATTTAAAAAAGTCTTAATTAAAAACAATATTTGCCCACAGTGAAACTGCACTATGTGGTTTATGACTGACTGATGGTGACATTTGAGAGCTCTGTCTCTTGTCCACACCCCGCACCGCACTCACCTTGGCTCAGGTAGTAAAAGGGAAAGTGCGCTAAGTGTGTGGAATATTCAGGCAGCACGAGCAGCCCCCCGGGGAGGGCGTTCCACATCAGCTTGTTTCTGGAGACGTACGAAAACACCCGGTCCTTGATGATCTGCGGGGGGGGGGGGGCAGAGCTGTTAATTACCCTGTTTACTCTGCTCACACAGTAAACACTGCCTGTCTCGCCTGAGCAAATATTGGAAATAATTTTCTGTGGGCATCTGCTCAGCCTGGGTGTGTGTGTAAACTGCCTGTTTGGGTGTGTGGCCACTAGGCGGCGCTAATGCAGCGCAGCTTGTTGTTAAGCAGCACCAGACGCCATGTGGACTGGGGCGTTTATTCATCATGAAGATCCTTCTTGGATTTGAGGAGAAGCTGCTGCGTGACGCACCTCCAGTGTCGTGAGCACGATCTTGTCAACCGAGGACAAGTAGGCGTCCCACAGCATCTGGGTCCGCTGCCGGAGCGCCAGAATCCGCTCGTCGCTCAGAGCCCGAACCGTGGTCGGCACCTGCACGCACACAGCGAGGCTACCCACAATGCATTGCTCCCGCGCCGAACACTCACGTACATCCGCAGGCTCCCATACGCAAACCCATAACGGCACTTGTACCGACCGCACAAAGGCGCGCGTGTGCGCGTTACCTGCAGCAGCAGCCTCTCGTCCCCCTCGATGACAGCCTGGTTCCACTGGATGACATCAGAGAAGGGCAGCTCCCAGCCGTTGCTTAGCAACACAGGGATACAGGCTGCCTGGAGACAACACCCACGAGACATACAGACACTCAGGTCACATCAACAGTCAGTCCTTAGTGATTTTTACAAAGTAAAATTATTCAATATCATTTGCAAAAATGTATATTCTGAGACTTCACCACGTCTGGGAGAGACCAGATGTTGCTGTTGTTGATGTTGCTGGTCAGCAGCACGTTGCTGTTGACCACGTCTCTCAAGCAAACACACAAAGCTAAACCGAAGGCCCCGTTGCTGCTCCCCAAAGCACATGAGTGTAATAATCAAGTTTACCTGCTGTGCACCTGAACCCTGCAGATCCTCACCTGCAACACCGACCAGAGACCCCCCTGCTGCGTCACCTGGGACCCTCGACATTAATACACAACATTTTATTCTGTATATCTGAGCTTCCAGGAAGGGGCAAGACCTTAGACCTCAAGGTTTCTTTTTCCTGTAATAAATGTATTTTGTCCTCCCTTTAACCTTCTGCCCCCCAAAAACTTAAATACCTAACATTCCTCTTTTTGTGTTTTATTGCACGTTATTTCTGCTCTGTGGCAACATATTGGGTAAATTCCTTTTTAAAAGTAAACATAAGGAGGCAGCCAGATGACCCTTCATGTAACAAACTAACTCAATAAAACAGTGGGAAGCGAAGGGCAACAGTGAAGAGCAGGGGGTGGCAGATGCCTCCAGACTGTAGAGACAAGATGTTAATTCCAACCCCACCCCCCCCCCACCCCCACCCGCACCCCACCCACCCAATCACCCAGCCCAGTCCGCCCCCTGGTGGGACAGGCGTGTGAGCAGCGGTGAGGGGGGGTGTGGGGCAGCGTGGGGGTGCGAGGGGCTACGGGCTGGCCGCCCCGGTTGCCAAGCGGTTGCTTTGTGGCTTTGCCCACTCAGCACATAGGAATCCGAGCGCCTTCCGGAAAATACAAAACTCATCAGATGGACACCACAGCGGCCGAGAATAGGAGCTGTGTGAGTGTGTGTGTGTGTGTGTGTCCCTACTTGCCTCCTAACCACACTGTCAGGCTCCGCCCCCCCTCCTTCAGGCCAACTATGTGTCTGGCTCTGCTCCGTGGCTTTGTGCCGCCATCCCAGCCTGCAAGCTAAATGGGAACGGAGGAGGCGTTGCCATGACGATGTGGAGAATTGGAGGGCACTGGGTGGGGGGGGAGGTGTTGGCTGGTTTACCTGCAGGGATTCCAGGAAACGGAAGGATCCAAGGCGCCGCCCTCGAGGGACCAGGCAGAAGGTGGAGTTGTGGAGAAGCTCCTGGTAGTCGTACCTGTGCAAGGGGGAGAGGGTCACTGTCAGCTCACTGTGGCCAATATCAACACTGACCTCAGATCAGCAGCAAAATGTAGAAAGGAAACACTAGTGTCCATTTTTGGGTGTGTGTGTGTGTGTGTGTGTGTGTGCGCGCACATGCATCCTGGTGACATGAGCACAGTGATGAGCAGAACAGACGCCACCCAGGTGACAATGCAAAGGCGACGTGGGACGGCAGGCTGGAGACCCTCAGACCCTCCATTTTTCAGCCAGTGTTGGCTCAGTGAGTTTGAACCCAGGTCACGTCCCTGATTGATTGATTGATTGATTGATTGATTGATTGACAGCTGTTATTGTCCCATCTGACCCCCCAACGTGAGGTCACACTTCCCAAGGGTCAAAAGGTTATCGTTCTCTCCTCTGTCTTCATCCAGCCGGATGCTATTGATCGCAGGTGAGACTAAGAGCTGGACCCCGTGTTGCGTGACCCGACCTCACAGTGAGAGGGAGAGGGGGGTCATCAGCTCGGCTCCTGGTCACGTCACAACCCTCTCTCACTTGAAAAAAGTAACATGCTCAGTGCCGATTGCTGACAGACTGGGCAATGTGACGCCACACGGACTGCGAACCTGTTTCGTGACGGGCTGCCATCTGCTGGCCAGGAGGCAGAACGCAGGCCGCTGAGGCCAGGGAAGAGGAAAGTGGGTGGAGTAAAGCTGCAACTCGGCTGTTTTTATAGCTCGGCCTCAAGAATGTCACCGCGGTCGTATTTCAACCTTCTTTACTGCTGTTTACTGGAAGCCAGAGCCCAGGCCAGCCGGACCCCTGTAGGACTGAGACAGGGAGGGATGGAAGGAGCCGGAAGACTGAAGTGGCAGTTTGGTTTTGGACTGCAGAGCAGTTTCCCAGCATCCCCTGGGTTCAAACCGAGGAAAGCAAGTCCAGGAGGCTGTGTGTGTGTGTGTGTGTGTGTGTGTGTGTGTGTGTGTGTGTGTGTATAACAGGGTTACAGGCCTGTTACTGTGATCCGCGTCGCTGCCTGTTAATTACAGAGACATGAGGATAAACAGCAGAATCCCTCTAATCTGGAGCGAAGTGACCAGCTGATCCTTTTACACCGTTACTCATCTGCGCCTGCACACACTCTCTCACACAGACACACACACACACCTCCATCACTGGTGACCCGCACCTGTATGAAACTGCTGAATGTGGTACAGGTGACCACAACACTGTCAGGGCAGCTCAGTGGTGTGTTTCTGTAGCATTGCAGGGGGCTATAAAGTGTAAATTCACTGTGTGTGTGAGAGAGAGAGTGAGAGAATACCTTCTAGTTTTCTTATCCCTGGGAAGTGTCTGCACTTGTCCTTCCCTCCCTGTTAAGTTTGTGTGTGTGTGTGTGTGTGTATGAGAGAGAGAGAGAGAGAGAGAGAGAGAGAGAGAGAGAGCGCGAGCGAGTGAGCGAAAGATGCAGTTCCGTACCCCCCAGCAGCCAACATTAATAACCCCCCCAGCTTTACTGTTGTTATTCATAGCCCCGCCATCATAACAAGTGTAGAGCTGAGACTGTTACCTCATCAACTCAAAGGTCACAAAAGGTCTCACACACACACACACACACACACACACACACACACACACACGCACGCACGGGCGCGCAGTGGAAAAACACACTGAGCTATTCGACTGAGAGCTGGGGAGGGGTGGAGCCTATGGGGGGTGACCAATATTTAATTAATATTACTGCTATGCAGAGCAGGGCTTTCTGGGAAAGAGACCTTTTTTTGCAGACAAAAAATTCTGCAAAATGACACTAAAAAGGTGGCTGAAGTCAGTCTTGTGACTGCGAGCCCATGAGCTCCACCTGGGGGTCACCTTCCATCACACTGCTGTCCTTCAGTCATATTTCACTGCTCGCTGTGAACCGGGGCTTCAGGCTGCGACCCAGCCTCCTCCTGCTGCCACCAACAGATGCCGCCCCTTCACCTCTCACCCCGAAAGCCAATCCTGTCGCCTTCAAGGGACTTTAACCAACAACCTTCCGGTGATCCTGCTGTTGCTCTCTGAGCCACACCTGTCAAGGTGGATCGGGACCAGGAGGACCCGGCTGGGGGGGCAGTATGAGGAGAAGATCCTGCACCGTGTGGACTGAGAGCAATTGGACCAGGATTAGAATTTGGACAGAACTGTAAGGAAGTCCAGGGCCACAGATGGAGGAACTGCTGAGCATGGAACTCACTGCCCGGCGGAACCAATGAGTGTGATCAAGGATCAATGCAACACGGGGGGGGGGGCTATTTAAAGATGAGTCAATTAGTTGCACCAGGGGGATCCTCATATGGGAAAGGAGCTCAGCCCAGATGGTGGGAAAGGCGACAGGAACACAAGTGCTGACAGCTGGGGACCACTGGGGGGAGGGGCAGTTAATGAGGTTGTAACAAACTGATTGTCTGACAGACCCCCCCCCCATCAATAGCAGAACTACAGGTAGCTTTCAGGTCATGGTGGGAGTGCAAGACCAGAGATGGAGAGCAAAGATCAAGACTGAAGGTCAAGGTCAAACACTGCAGACCAGAAACTGGACCCTGGAGCCAAAGGCTGGACTCCAAACCAAGACAGTGAGGCTTGAAACTTGAGACCAAAAACTGGAGCCAAGAAGCAGAGACTGAGACTGTGGTCTGGAAGCAAAACTGGAGATCAAAACTGGATGCCAAGTGAGACTCCGTGACCAGAGCGAAGCCTGGAACTGCAACTCGAGGCCGGATGACCCCGACCAGGAGATGGATGCAGAAAATTGGACCACATGACTAAGAGCCTGTAAGCGGAGATAGAGCCCACAACCACTTCCTGGCCAGAGAGGGGTGTCGAACCTGAGGCTCCTGAACACCCATCAGCGTTTACGGGGCGCCTGAGGGTAACTGGGTTAGTGGGAGGGAGATGGGCAGATTGCATTACCACTGCGGGGGCAGCAGGGTCAGGGAGGCAGTGCCCCTCGCAGGATGAGAGCAGCACTCATTGTTGTGGGATGTGAACCGAGGGACTTTGAGCACTAAGGGCAGCTTTACCCACAATGCCACCTGCTGTCCCAGGAAGCTTCTCGGCAGAGGGACACAACCTCAGGACCACAGAGGTGCAGCACCACCACGGTGACAGCGCAAACGCAGTGGGGACCGAGGTGCAGGGGAAGCAGCGGGAGAATGGGGGGCTCTGCCCGCAGTCAGTTCCGCTCCAGTTCCCCCGCACAAAGCGCCCATCACACCGGGGGGCTGGACGGTGCCTCCAGCCCTGGCGGTTCCGCACACAAAGGCCCAATTAGGACCCTTGAATGGACACCATTAGTGGGACATCCACACCAGTTAGATGGGTCGCCATCGGCCTGGGGGTCCGAGGGGCACTTTCTGTAACTGACCTGATGGAGCAGGACAATGAGCCCCTGACACACACACACACAGAGGAGGATCTGCCGAGAGGCCAGGTTGTGCTAAAGCGGCTGAACACCATGTGGGGAGACAACGCGACTGCTGAAGGGGGACAAAATTAGGTTATTGCCATGACAACCCGAAAATCCTTCCCGCAACCCCCTTCCCAATAAAACTGCAAACGGCAGCACAGAAGGTGGCTTTTCAATCCCATGTTTCACAGCACTGTGCAAAGGATGTGTGGTACCGAGCACAGAACCCAGCCTGTCTCTGTCTGTCTGTATATGTGTGTGTGTGTGAGAATGAGAGGAGGAGTACAACTAGAAGAACATGTAATGAGAAAGACACACACTTCACTGCACTCCCTGAACTCTGCGGCCGGCCAGTGTATTTTTAATGGAAACACACACAGCGGTTTGTGCTGGACAGTCGTCTCCAGGGGCTCAGTTTCACCTCCCCCCTAATTACAGTGGCGAGGAACAGGCCACATTTACACTCGCTGGAGACTGCCAACACACACACACACACACACACACACACACACACACACAGAGCACAAATAAACAGCCATTCTCTAAGGTTGATGGCCCACTGAGGTGCAGGCAGTGTTTTGCCTGGGGGGGGCGCTGCAGCTCAGAGTCACACTGCGCACAGGAGTGGAAGCTGCACCACTGAACTCCACTCCCAGCAGTTCCTCACCGCAGACATGCAACTAAGAGGGTGAGGATCCACTTTTCAGGGCTGCTGAAGGTTTAGACCAGCACTGCTTCACTCCCCTGACAGCAGGTCTGGACAAAACATCTGCACATTAGAGTGGTGTGTGTGTGTGTGTTTTCTCTATCTGGTCCCTTCCCTGCTGACATCCCTCATGTTTCTTTGACAGTTATTGCTCCTGTCACGTTGGACCGGGGTGATGACGGCCCCCCGCTCTCACTACATGTCCCCCCTCAGAGCACTTCGGGTTTCATGAATAATGGGAGGAAATCAGAGGCTGTCGTCTACACAGCAAGGGTGTCGTCATGGGAACGGCATCACTTTGAAGGACAGTTACAGCGTTTTGCCATTATGCCCCCCACCACACCACGACCCCCCAGTGTAGTTAATCTTGCATATTGAACTGAAAGACAGGAGCGCGTGTCATACTGTCACGTGTTCCAGCTCTCCCACATTGTTTCATTTCACCCTCTCGCCGCTCCCCTGTTAACAGGCGATGTGTCTGACGTCAGTGAAACCAGGTCACCCCCAACACCCCCCCCAAGCCGGGGCTCCTCGGGACTCCGCCGTTAATCTGCGGCGGGAGCAGATGCTGGGGGCCGCCAACCTGGGAGCACCCTGTAAGAAGCAGCTTGTGCCCCCCCCCCCCCCCCCCGGGGGNCGGCGGGAGCAGATGCTGGGGGCCGCCAACCTGGGAGCACCCTGTAAGAAGCAGCTTGTGCCCCCCCCCCCCCGCCCAGGGGGTTTATCCCTTTCTCCGTAACCCACTTTCCAGGGAGCCACACAGGAGTGTCACACATACCTAATAAAGTGTTCTGAAAATCACCACATTTGTTCCCTGAGCTCCTGGTTGCACAGATTGCCCACAATCCCTCACTTACTTTTGGACTTTATCTGATGTTTGTTCCCAAAGCGACTGACTGGCACTAAGCTACAGACAGTTATTTACCAATTTATACATTCATTTACACCCATTTTACTGTACCAACTCAGGGTAAGTACCTTGCTCAGCAGGAAGCAGGATTCAAACCTACGACCTTCAAGTTGGAGGGCAGTAGCTGTAACCCGAACACTGTCTAACCAGCACCCTGGAATCAGGGTCCTGCTTCTTCTAATTCGGCTTCAACATTTTAAAGGAAAACTTGAGAAACCCTCAGCGTAACCAGCTTGGCTGCGGGTGGCGCCGCCCCGTACCCCCCTGCAGGAGCTGGGGGGGGGGGGGCCCTTGCGGAATAAAGGAGCTCATTCACCCCCCCCCAAGACCCCAAAGCAAACAAAGCGACTATCGCTGATGTTATTACTGCAGTGCCCCCCCTCCCCCCAGCCTCCCACCATTTCTCACATCCTTTCCACGTCAGCTCAGCTTTCACTCTCGCCTGCAGACCTGAGCTCCAGACCCCTCGTGGCATCAGAAGTTCCCCACCTTAGTTTATCAGCTGTAAACCCAAGCAGAAAAGGACGACGGCAGCTGGAAAACAAGGCAACCTAACATAGGAATTAAAGTAATGGCACAATACAGATTGGGGGGGCAGAGAGACGGATGGGAAACGGTGACTGAAACGTGCAGGACCCCCTCACACACTTACCTCTCGTACTCCAGGTTGTCATGGTCACAGCGGCCGTCCTTGTGCTTCTCCCAGTCCTTGCCGTGGCGGCAGGTGGTGAGCGACACAATGTCTTTGCCGTTGTGGATGTGGTGCAGGGCGTTGCGGGTGTCCGAGCCGATTCCCGTCAGGTAGCGCTTCCCCTTGAACATCAGCAGGTACTTGCGGCGTGGCGGCACGGTGTTGCGCTCCAGCCAGCCCCGCTCTCCGCCCTTCTGGGGGTGGTCTTTGGAGAACAGGGGGATGGAGATATCAAAGCCCGGGCGAAAATGCTCCACATTCAGGCTGGCCTTGGCTAGCATGGCCTGGCCCACACGGAAGCCCAGGTCCTCCGTGTAGTTGGGCCAGGTGCCCGAATAAAGGTTGAAGATGAGGTGGTTGCGGCCGTCATTCCACAGGGGGTAGTTGCGGATGCGCTCGTCCACGTTGGGCACGTACTGGGCTGAGAGCTGGTCCCGGTCCAGCGTGTCGATGCCCAGCACAAAGAGACAGGCCTCATGCGGGTCGGATGTGTGGTAGCGCGACTCAGTGATGGACGCCAGGATCTTGCGGTAGCTCTCAGATATCCGGTCGCCCTTCTCGGGGGGGTACACGTACACACGGAAGCCGTCCCGCCCACGGCACCGTGAGAAGTCAAAGCAGGTCTCCATGCGACAGCGGCCATCTTTGTAGATGCCAGACCAGCCCTGGCGTCGCTGTTGCGGCGACTCACCCGCCCACGCGTCTGCCTGCAGCTCCTCCAGGTTAGCGTAGCCCAGCAGTAGGTCCTGGTCAACCCACTCGGGCCACAGCCGGATGTCGTCGGCCCGCAGCCGGCCCAGCAGCCGGAGCAGCCGCACCTGGATGCCGCCCCAGTAGACGAGCAGCAGCCAGCAGCAAGCGCAGGCGCTCAAAAAGACGTACTTCTTACGCGCCTGCATTGATGTCTCTCTGCGACCCGCCCTGGCGCGGCCTTCAACGCTTGGGGGCTGCGGTCTATCGGGAAGACACTCCGACGAGGATCAGCAGCGGCCAAAACATGACCACCCGGGTGGCTCGCATCCAGCTGTCCCCAAAATCTGGAAATGGCTGGACTCACAGGCGAATGGGACTCTGTGGCAGACCGGGGCTTTCTCTCCGTTCTTCCTCTCCTTCAGGCCCGTGCATCCTCATGGCTCCAGAACCTACCATGGGAGAGCAACAAGCTCAACACAATCATCTCACTCCTCCAGTCAAACCAGACCAGAACATGTCAGCTCTGCCCCTCTCTCTCACTCACACACACACACACACACACACACCCACCCAGCAGCCTGCACCCAATCGACATTTGGGACTCAGCGGCTGTGTAATAGTCGGACGTTGCAGAGAGTCACCGTTTGAACAACACGCTAAATAAAAATGTGGCTGGAGCTGCTAAATTATGCTAAACCTGAGCAAACTGCAGACAACAAGCTGAAATTTCACTGTGTAGATACCAGCTTTCCAGGAACTACTCTGCATTTCAGCCCAGAGCCATGAAGTAAAACCAAGCAACAGGCCTGTTGTACTGTGACCCCGTCTGACCCAAGGCCAGGGCCATCTTACCTGGACATGACAGGAGACATCTGAGGAACACCTAACGCTTGAATGTCTCGGGATCATCCGTCTACGGCAAAATGAGGCCAAACCTTTCGAGGTGCAGATGAAAAATAAGTGGCTGAGGGCTGAGGAATAAGGGGACCATTGAGACGGGGACTGGGGAGCTGGTTCCTCGCAGGACCGCCCCGAGGCGCCCAATCAGGAGATACATAGGGCGGGTTCCATGCCAAAAACCCACAAGACTTTCTCAACTTGGAATTTTTGTTTTTTAAATGTAACCAAGGCTGTTGGTGGCCCACAATTCCCTCCACATGCGCGTGCGTGCGCGTGTGTGTGTGTGTGTGTGCGCGCGCGTGCGCGCGCGAGCTCTCAGAGCAGGCCAATGTTTTTCTACTGCCAACATATACACAAAGGAGCCTTTCAGGCCTTACCTGTATTGCCTCCCTCCTCACCCTCCATCCCTCTCTCTCTCTCATGCACACACGCACANTGCGTGTGTGTGTGTGTGTGCGCGCGCGCGCGAGCTCTCAGAGCAGGCCAATGTTTTTCTACTGCCAACATATACACAAAGGAGCCTTTCAGGCCTTACCTGTATTGCCTCCCTCCTCACCCTCCATCCCTCTCTCTCTCTCATGCACACACGCACACACACACACACACACACACATTCCTGTCCCCTGTGTGTTGCCAGTTACCTGTTGTTCCTGCCTCCATCGCTATTGCCCCACTTGCCAATTCCTGTCCCTCCCAGCAGTGCTGTGTTCTCTTGCAGCAGCCTGGTTAGCATTGCTGGAGTGTGTGTGTGTGGGTGTGTGAGCGCGTGTGTCAGGCGAGGCGCCATACATTGTGTGGCACGAGCACAAACTTGTAGAAGAAGAGACGGCCTGGATTCCATTACATGCTGCTCATCAATAATTCATGCTCTCCTTTAGTTAAGCCATTGATTTCCTTTCCTTCATTGCTCCTCTTCCCGTGTCCCACCTGCCTTCTCTCCGGCCACGTAAATCTCAGCTTTCCTCCGAGATCAATCAGCCTCATCGCATCCAGGATCCAACCAGCCACGACCCCGCCCCCCCTGCCAGGCCCGGCCCCAGGATCAGGTCAATGCCCTGTAGCACCACAACGGAAACTCAAGCTGCCGCTTTAGGGTTGTGCTGCTTTCTGGGAATGTTCCAGAAACACACAGAATCACATTTACTGTGCAGACGGCGGCGAGTTTGGTGGCTGACGAACAGCCCGGGGTACATTCGTCACCCAGTCAGCGCTGTCAGGGGTCCGGGATGACACCCTTCAGAAAAGTGCCTCTTGTGGATGGCGTCCAATTTAAGCGCCTCCCTCAAAAGGACTTTTCGACTCAAACTCAGGAATTTGACCAAAACTGCTCAGCATCCCGGTGTCAACCGGGCAGCGACTGCCACCTCTACGGGGGGTCCTGATGATGTCCTTCTGGGCTGGTTATGCCGGCTGAGTGGCTTCGGCGAAAACATCCGTCTGTAAAATGAGTAAAGCGCGAGGCGTGTGAGTCACTCTGGACAACAGTGTCCGCTAAGTGATCTAATAATGTACTGCAAGTAAGGGATCCGTTGCAGGATCTCGGCCCGGCTCGGCTCTGCCGTCCGTGGTGCATCGTGGGAACCTCATCTGCCAGGAGGCAGGTGGATAAGCTGGGAGGAAGAGGGAAGCGCAGGACATGTGGTAATAACCCATCTAGCGCGCGCTGCGGGGGCAGCAGACGGACTTGGCACCCCCCCCGTCTCCCAGCAGATCCGCTTCCATTTCTTCTCTTTTCCCCGCAGTCCATCTGGGAGGGATGCGACCCCCACCAGCATTGCCGGATAACCTCTTCTTTATGAACATCATCTTTATGAAACGCTGCATTTCTGGAGCCCTGGATGTTTCCGGCAAACTGAGGGAGGTGCTGGTTTCCTCGACATAGATAATCTCACGCAAACAGCAGGTGGTGGGTTTACGTGTTCGTGACAAGAGCGTGTCGCAAATTCCCGGCTAAACCTTCCGTTCTGGGCGCCTAATATCCAGGTGGGGCTGCGGTTCCTAGACACACCTTCTCGCTGACCTGCATCACGCCGGACTGCCATCTCTCAAACCAGCACGAGCCCAGCAGCCAAGCGACATACACGTTCCCGTGTCAGCCGGACTAAAATTAAACCTGAAAGTCTGTCATTAGCGACGGGGGAGCAGCCGCCATGTAGGGGTGCTTCTCCAGGACGTGCCGGTGACTGGACCACAACACCCTGTCTGCAGGACCTCTGGCCATGATGCAGCACGTAAATTAATGACTTGGAAGACCTTTTCCTCCAGCAGATCAACATCTCAAACCTCCTACTCATGTGTCCAGCTAAGCAGTTTCTCAAAAGGAACTCAAGCGTGTTACTCCAGAGCGCCTCTCAGGACTCAAACCTACAACCCTGCAGACTGAGGACCGAGGGCCTGGCAGTGCGCAGGTGCGGTCGGGTTTGGACAGGAACTCATCGCTTTACGTAACGCTTGTTACATAAAGTATTACAGAAATATCTGCCATTTTAAGCACTTTTCAATAAAAACCACAGCTGCTATTGTGAACTTTAGAAGGAAACACAGCTGACAGTTCCTGTTCTGACCCAGCTGGGCGGTTCTCCGTTTCTAACCGCAGTAATCGCTGCTGTACCACAGTAAAGCTTCCCACGGTGCCACACATGGCCACCTGCTGGGCAGGACAGGGACTTTCATACATCCAACTTACTTTGTTGGTGGATTAATGATAAAACAGAAGTGGGTCAGAGCAGCGTGGAGACAGAATTCATACACTGTCTGTGGTGTAAAGTAAAGCGGAATACACACACACACACTCACAACCGCACATAGAGGAAACACACTGGACAGTATTTCCATTTGCACATCAAAAGCCATGACAGCAGCTCCAGTAGCTTTTAGCCCGGATTACCTCACTGTCCCATGGTAAAATGGTGACCTCGAGGCATGGGGACAGTGGCAAGAAGGAAAGGACAACAATGGTCCCTGGGCAGCCTGGACCACACACCCTGTTTGTGATCTTCTGAACAGTTACACGGTGGAGTGTGTGTGGCTGTACAGTGAGGTCTCTAATCCACCCCCCGAAAACACAGTAGTCAGTGTGAATTAAATGCACATATAAATACAGAAGCACAGGTTACACACACACACACACACACCACGGCCTGAAAAACCTATTTCCCAGTTTGTTTACATTTACAAACTTTAAACACCCAGTGCAACACATACAGTTACAGTTAAACACACATTCTAAACAGGGTAACACACACAGGCGCGTGCAGTGGAAAGCAGCCGTACTGTACCCCACCTGCGCTCCCACGATGACTCCGCTNACACACACACACACACACACACACACACACCACGGCCTGAAAAACCTATTTCCCAGTTTGTTTACATTTACAAACTTTAAACACCCAGTGCAACACATACAGTTACAGTTAAACACACATTCTAAACAGGGTAACACACACAGGCGCGTGCAGTGGAAAGCAGCCGTACTGTACCCCACCTGCGCTCCCACGATGACTCCGCTCTCCATTCCGCTCATCTCCGCTCTGGGATCTTCATCCTCTCACCCCCCGCCCCCCCCGGCAGTTCGCTCGCACCCGTTTCACTTCAGCGGCGGCGGCTGCGCGGCTGGCACGCGCCGGGCTCGTGCTCGGCACCAATCTCAGCCGCGCTCTCCCTCCCGCCTCGCCCGCGTGCCTGGTGTTTAGGGCAACACCCACCCCCTCCTCCTGCCCCCCCACGACGGCCGACGCGCAGACAAACAGTTAAATAGCACAGCAAACATGACAGCGAAACAACAAGCAGCGCAAGAAGAGGCGGAGCCAGGAGGGAAGAGGGTGGTGATGACGATGACGACGAGTGGCCCTTGTGCGCGCGAGCTGCACGCTCCCTTACGGACCGCGCGACGCCCTTGGATGCGTCAACGCTCTAACCTTCATGTGCGGAATTTTTTTTTAACAAAAACATGAAAACGTAAATATGCGTGTGAATAAATGCCCTCCGAGTAAAAAGCGCGCTCCCGTCACGATGCCTCATCCGCGCGCGGTTACTGCCAGGCGACACATCGAAGGACCGGGAGCCCCGCGTCCCTTTATCACCCCCCAGCGGACTCCAGACCCCCGCAGACCCTCACCCTCGCAGGCTACTCCTGCCCCCGGTCCCCAGTCCCACTACACGCTGCTCGCCCCCGGCTCCCGTGTTCTGCGCGCTCCCCGGTCCATTTTCTCATCCACAGCTTTCCCAAACCGGGCCGCCTCCCAACTGTGATTGGTCAGCAAGGTCCACTCAAGGCGTCAGTCATTGGTCGGCTGTGCAAGCCCCGCCTCCGCAGTAAACAGCGGTATTTAAAGTAAACACGCACGCATGTGGCCACTGTTGTGCGTGCGTGCGTGCGTGTTTGTTTCTGGAACAGTCTTTAACAAAGAACGGAAATAAAACACCGAACTACTATGACTTTCAGTGTCAATGACGTTTTACACGCAGTGTGGGAAGGACGTCGCGGTGTCCCACGATGCCTTTTGACATTACAGTAATAATTAGAATAAGCGCTGCAGGGGATCACCTCCTGTTGCTGCTGCTTTCAAACTCATATTGCTGTTTCTACAGTATTTTTACACACAGGATCCCCGCAAATACCGCGTCAGTTTCTATGAGCGGTGGTCACAAACACACCTATAAGGGCCCCCCGTGACGCCGCTGAGATGCTGCGTGTCAGTGTGTGTTTGAGTGTAAAAGGTACATATCTCTCTCAGTCTTTCTCTCGCACGCACACCTCTGACGTTAGTTTGTGGCGCCACCTGCTGGAAGTGGTCCGCACGCCTCGAGGTTGAAGGTGCCGTGACGGTGACTTATTTTATTTTTACAGGCACCAAATATAGCTAAAATTGTTCAGATACTGAATATTTTCAGTAGGATAATTTTTAGATTTTAACCTTCAT
Organism: Arapaima gigas; assembly: GCA_900497675.1. Taxonomy (NCBI): domain Eukaryota; kingdom Metazoa; phylum Chordata; class Actinopteri; order Osteoglossiformes; family Osteoglossidae; genus Arapaima; species Arapaima gigas. The sequence continues at coordinate 38,563 of UFQX01001759.1, forward strand.
GTCTTTGGTTGTACTTTAAAAAGTTGTGATCGTCCTGTAAAATTACAGTAGCTAAAAAAATAAACCAGTCAAAAACATGAAGGTTCACAAGACTTTTCCAGGTGTTCTAGGGTGCGGGGGCAGGTAAAGAAGGAACCAGTTTGGGACACGAGGGGGCAACTGGACGGAATTCCACTAAGTGACACACGATAATGTACGAAGCAGCCAGTGGCTCAAACCTGGCCAAACACACGGTATGAGAATCACATTACCCAGCAGCCTTTGCACCAAGGTGTGCCATTACAGCTATCAAACCCATTGAATTCCCCAGCAGATCTCTGACTCAGCTGGATAGCACCCAGGAGCTTTTGCAGGTCTTACACCTTTGACCTGACTGGCTCCTGATCAGATGTTCTCACCTGTTGTGCAACATTTGCTTTTATTTGTCAAAGCTCACCTTGAAGGTTTGGAAATCCGTCACTGTGTCAGAGGTCTTCATAACCTTCCTGGTCCAAATGCGGTAAAGGAGGGTAAAGTTCCCGTGAGGCATCAGCTGTAAAATCGACCTAAACAGTGGCTGAAATGAGCGTTGCTGTTGTTGATCTTGATCTCATTGTAAAAAAAGCCTTTTTCAAGGTCATTTTTTGTGATCTGGACCTTTGAACACATATTGAATGACAGCAAAGGAAGAAAACATAGGTCTGATGAATAAAGCAGAACAATGCAGTCTAAATGAATTCACGATGAAGATACACACCTTCGCAGCCATTGTTGCTCTCCCATAATGCACTGCTGAACAGTTCTAATATCTAACTGACGCTCTTCACTGTGTTCGACAGCTTCCAGCCCCGTTGTTTAAACATCCTGCAAAGCAGTAAACACGAGCTTCATTCCCACAGTCTCCCTAACTCTCGTATCGTAACGCTGCCGACAGCATAGCCAAGGCCGGTTGCTACAGTACACACACACACACACACACACACACACACACACACACACACACACACACACACACACACACACACACTCTAGTCAACTGTTAAAATCATCACAAACTGCATCTTCCTTCTCTTACATAAAAACCTGCAGCAACCGCTGCTGTCATGAACATGCAATCAAATGTACCTCTGGGTTTTTCCTCCTGGAAATCTTTCACAGCTACTGCTCAGGAAGCTATTCGGTTATTTCACAGCTCAGGAGAAGAGCTGCTGAAGCTTACAGAGATGAAAAGAAGCATTTCTAAAGACTGGGTTGGAGGTTGATGGGAAATGAGCAAAAAAGGAGTAAACGCCAACTGAATTACACCGACTGACATGATGCTCCTCAGACTGACTGTGGTCTCTTCTGGGTGACATTTCTGTCCATGTGGGTGCAGAGCAAGAAAATCCATCGGTGTTTTTACACACAGCATTCCCGGAACAGTGTTTTTGTCAGAGGATAAAGTCAAAACATTTTGAGTTACCACCACACTTGTTGCCTAAGATTTACCAGAGCCAAGTTCTAAAAAACCACGTGTTTTAATAACTCATCCAAGATAGTAAACAATTTTTGTCACGTTCGCCTCATTCAAAATCTCTCCCCTTTTGCTCAATAAATATCAGACTGCAGCTGAACCGGTCCCTTCGGTGCAGCCAGCCAATCAGGGAGCAGCATAGTGGAAGGTGTTCGAAGGCAGCAACTAGGATTTAAACCCATGAGTGCAGTAGGGCAGCGAAGAGAAGCCAACATGTCTGTACTTACAGCCCTGATGGCGGACAGTGCCTCTGTCACACTGATCCTCATCTTCACTACTCTCCTCTTCCTCCTTTTCAAATTCTCATTCAAGAGCAACAAATACAGGTTCCCCCCAGGACCCCGGCCTTGGCGCATCATCGGTAACCTTGATATCCTGGATAAACGACGATCCGATGATACCATGTGCAATACCACGCTGAGCACGTTACAGGACTTTGGCATGGGGCGCAGCACCATCGAGGACCACATTGTGGAAGAGGCTCAGAGACTGGTTCAGGTCTTTCAGGAGCATCAGGGTAAAGTCCCTCCGCACATCTCTACAGCATCTTCCGTCTTCTCCACAGAACTCTCACTGGCTTCCTCCAGCTCTTCTTCCTCCAGGAAAACCCTTCAATCCCACGGTCAGCATCAGTTCGGCCGTCTCCAACGTCATCTGCCAGCTGGTGTTTGGCTGTCGCTTTGAGTACGACGACCCCATATTCCTGCAGCTCCAGAGACGAGTCTCTGAAAACCTCCAGTTGTTCACCTCTCCCGAAATTCTGGTATGTTTTACACTTCTTCAAACAGGTTTTACCTTCACATTGCGTACAGAATTCAGATAGTTTTCCTCATAAATCGAGGCACGGGCAGTGATCTTGTGCACCTTATTTTGACAACCATCAGCGTGAGCTGCCAGCTTGGCTTTCTTCCTACAAACATTTTGTCACCAGTTGAGGTGTCTCCATCAGCCTGAAGACCAGACATGCATCCTCACCAGATGATCACTGGCTAGTGAAATCTCCACACATAAAAGAATCACTGTTGTATATCTGACATGTCTGCAACATTGTATCTCGACTGCTGTGATCAGCAGTTAATCTCATTATGCCAGGAACAGCTTTCCAACGTTTTCTGCCCAACATCTGACCATTTTTCACAAGGTTGTGCCAGTTTGCTAATTCGTGACTTTCCTTTCCCTGCATCAGATGTACAACCTCTTCCCAAAATTCAGTGTGGTGCTGCCAGTCTTGAAGAAGATAAAGAAAAACATGTTAGCTCCTACTTCAGGAGTGTGTGCCGCCGACACAAGGCCAAGCTGGACAGCAATGATCTGTGGAGCTTCGTGGACAGCTTCTCGGCCCAGCAGAAGGAAGAGGTGAGAAACAAAAAGATAACGTTTGGTAATATGAACATTTTTAAAGCTGACAACTTTGTGCAGGACAACCTACATTGTTGGGAAAGCAACTTTACCTCGTTTTTTATTCCTTTACACGGCATCTTGTCTACAGGTGCCAGGATGATGCTCATGCAGGAGGTTCACACCTTCGCACTTCTCAGCAGATCTCTAGCGTTTTCTCAATCATGTGGCAGCACTACACAGTAAGGCTACTTTAAGGAGAGGAAAGTAGCTTGTCTTGTGTTATGTGCCACCTATTGCCGCACTGTAGGTTCTGCAGCTCAGTGACACACAACCTGGTTGAATCTTGTAGTTCTTGGAGTTTCCTTCTTCACCCCTAACTGATGTAACTGAAGGAACACATTACACGTCATCAACTGCATCTTCTTAAACCTGAAATGACAGAGAAAAAGATCCATATTGTCAGTTTTTCAGAGCACAACCAAGATTCAGCTGATCATCTGCAATTGAGATCGTGACCATTCTGAAAATATTTCAAATTTAAAACACACTGCAAACCCAAAAGAAAAAAGAGCCAACCTAATGGTCAATGAGTGCTCTCCCCTCTCCTCCGAATCCTCTTCGTTTCACCCTTTAGGAAAGGTGCGTGCAGAGATTCACCGCGTGATTGGCAAAGATCGGCCCCCCAGGTCAGAAGACCGGAAGAGACTACCCTACACGGATGCTGTGCTGCACGAGATCCAACGGTTCTCCAATGTCGTTCCCAGCAACCTGCTGCACCAGACCAAAGAGGACACCACCTTCAGAGGCTACCTCATCCCCAAGGTCAGGTTTCATCTTTCAGGGCTCCATGCAAGATAATGATTATACACATTACGTCAGGAAGAGGCACTAAACTCCAGGAAGACTGTTGCCACGTGGAAGATGTTGCTCTCCAGACAAAATGTGAAGGAACTCAAACCTGATTGTGTCCCCCTACCCTTGTCTTCCACAGGGAACACCAGTGATCCCCTTACTCACCTCGGTGCTGTTTGACGAGACACAGTGGGAGACGCCGTACGAGTTCAACCCGGGACACTTCCTCGATGCTGATGGCCACTTCGTCAAGAAGGACGCGTTTCTTCCCTTCTCTGCAGGTGGCAGCCCCATCCCACCTGGAGACACAGCTATCACTTTCTGTGTCCATTCTTCCCATAAACACGAATTTCTTAAAGGATAAAGGTTTATTTTCTCTAAAGCCACTCAAGGTCTATTATCCTTCCCCAGGTCGTAGGGTCTATACTGGGGAGACCCTGGCCAAGATGGAGCTCTTCTTGTTCTTCACCACCCTTCTCCAGAGGTTCTGTTTCCATCCAACTGAGGGACTCAAAGCCGAGGACCTGGACCTGACCCCACTGCCAGGACTTAACTCTGCACCCACAGCCTACGAACTGTGTGCTGTTGTCCACTGACACGAGGAAACAGACACCTGAAAGGTGTCTCTGCTGTGTGTAAAACCTCACTGAGATCTACATCTTTTCCCCTATTTGTACCGATTTGTACAAACTGTGGTCACTACAATTTTTTTTAACATTTCTGTTTTCCACTCATTACTAATGTTATTACTTTCTCTTTAAAACAAATAAAACCTTTTTCAAAGAGTCAATGTATGAACTTTCAGGCAANTACAATTTTTTTTAACATTTCTGTTTTCCACTCATTACTAATGTTATTACTTTCTCTTTAAAACAAATAAAACCTTTTTCAAAGAGTCAATGTATGAACTTTCAGGCAAGCATTTCACCGTTAATGCCTTTTCAGGGTGTTTGTATTTCTTTTATGTGTAAAGAGAGCTAACAAAAACTCTACAAATGTTAAACGTCAGCTCATGTCCCATTACCCCACAGCCTTTGCACACATCGTGGACAGTAAATGCTTGTTGCTGCCAATCTCAGAAAAATCATTCTGTGCACCTTGAACGCAAGACATTGTTCTCTCTCAGCTGGATCTCGCCATTGTGTCTGTGCAGGTCTGATCTGACTAGATCCGTATCAGATGAACACTCGTCCCTCTCCCCTCTACCTCACTTCTCACTTCTTATGCCTTTAACCTACTGGGTGACATTTACTCTGCTCGCTGTGTGTTTATTAACAGTCAG
>UFQX01001760.1:0-12931 GCA_900497675.1 Arapaima gigas
TTGTTCAGAAGGCCACGATCGATGTGGATGAATCGGGATCGGAGGCGGCGGCAGCAACCGGAGAGGAATTTATAACCTATTCTGTACGGATTGCAACTGTGGTGCGGCTTGACCGTCCTTTTATTTTTACCATAGACAACCATAAGACCAGGAGTATTNACGATCGATGTGGATGAATCGGGATCGGAGGCGGCGGCAGCAACCGGAGTGGAAATTATAACCTATTCTGTACGGATTGTAACTGAGGTGCGGCTTAACCGTCCTTTTATTTTTACCATAGACAACCATAAGACCAGGAGTATTATGTACATGGGAAAAATTATAAATCCCATGCAAATATAAAACAAGCAAATAAACATATAAATCAGAACTGTTTGTTTGCATCACATTTTTTCCCCCAAGTCGTCTTTCTTATTCTGTTTCAAGTAGCATTTCTATTCAAGAGAAATAACCATTTTCAGAGAGCAGTGTTCAAATATAAACGTAGGACATTTATAGGCTGCTAAAGTTTATTAATTTACAGCTTAAAAAAAGTTCACAGCAACAAAAATAAACAAATAGATATATAAATCAGAACTGTTTGCGTCACGCTCTCATTTTGTCTTTGTTATTCTGTTTTCCATACAGCATCAAGAATCTCACAGAAATAATCATTTACAGAAAACAATGTTTAAATATCAAAGTAGGACATTTTTGATCCTATTAATTTCCAGCTTAAAAAAGCCAATAGCAGCAGCAAATAAAATGATGCAGAGCTAAATAAGCGCTAAAGGTTTTAAATCCAACTGCTGACTCTCCCGGCTTTTCTAATTCTGTAAGGAGAAGTTCTGGCAGGAGCCACAAGACCCCCCCCCCCGGGTGGTGTAATGGTTCCGACTGCTGCCTTTGAATTAAAAGGCCTGAGGGTTTGAATCCAAACTCCTGCTGTAGCATCCTTGAGGAAGGTGCTCATCCTCAGGTGCTCCAGTGACAAAAACATAAATACTGGCTTATTTGTTCAATCTAAATGTTTGGTAACATCAGTTACCTAGATATTTGCACATTTACAGGTACTCATTTGCAGATGTTATTTTGTTATACTGCTATTTTGCTAACATCACTGAAGTAGCAACCTAAAGTGGTTTATGAGGCTCTCAGAAGATTCATGGAGAAATGGGTTCGAAGGAGTTTATAGCTGAGACTCTTCTTCAGTGCTAAGGATTCAGCAGCATGAATGGAGAGAGTTTGTTTGTTTTAAATCAGGGTCAAAGCCAACCATTAACACGTTTGAGTTTGGATTCTTTATGAGAAGAACAATATGTGGTCAGAGGTCGGATCAAGTCTCAGATTCTCCTTGCTTAACTTGAGCAGCTTAGAGCCAAAGGACTGCCTATCAGGTAAGTCTTACTAGGAGGTTTACTAGCCTCTCTCACCTGTGTTCCAGTGTTGTCACCTTTGTACTACTTACCTGCACTGATGTTGCTCCCTGAGAAAATCATCAGATGTATGTCCAGAAGCTCACCAGCAACAGAAGACCTGCACCTTGTCAAATACTTAACTCACATCTTGGTCAAAAGTAACTTAGAGCTGTAGATACTCCCTGCAATCCCATTTACACAGCAGATCAAAGTTGTGCACTTTTTCACTCATAAATGCACTATGAGCAATTTTTATTTCCCAAGTACCCAGAAATGTGTGTGTCTGGAGACATGAATAAATGTGGCAAAACAAAGTGTCCATGTCTCATTATTTTGTCTACAAAAAACATCACAAGAGTGTAAAAAATGTAAAAAAACATAAATTACACTCTGTGTGTGTGTGTGTGTGTGTGTGTGTGTGTGTGTGTGTGTGTGCAGTGAGATGTTTTTGCTGAAAGCTGCCTGTCCTGACAAACCAGGTAAAGTTCAGGTCACAGTTGCCAGCAACACTTTGCCAGGACAAGAATTTGCCATAATGTTGGGAAAAGTTCAACCGATGGTGGGAAAGTTATCGATTACGTCCCCTTCAGGTGATAATGTTAGAGTTTTTGCACTTTCCAAACTCGGTAAAAACCCTTTATTCACTAATGCAACACACGTGAACCTTTCTCTCTAAACCCCCACATAAATAACAGTATTCATGTACAAACTTTAAGAAGTTTCATGAACTGAGTGAAAGACCCCCCCCCCACTGGGCTCACCTCCATTACTACATTTTTTTACATCATTCTTATTAGAGTATTAAAGTAAATATCAAAATCTTCTTGTTAGGTTTAAAAGTTCTGAAGATTGTGGATTCTTGATTATAGAATATATCCTGTTGCCTAACTTTTTATGAAGTGCAGAGAAACTCCAGTCGTTGCCTAACTTCGACTTGAGCAAATATTTTAAGTCTGGCTTAACGGTTTGGATTTTTGGGCATTGTTTACCGAATGGTCACTGATTTCTGGAAAAAAAAAATACATATATGTCTATTCTGCAGTCAGAAACAGTTCAAATATTAACAAAAGATTAGACTTACATACAAGTTGTGTTTAAAGAAACAAACGTGGAGATACTGTGTCCTGATATGGTTGTCAAGATGAGGCTACTTGTCTGTCTCTGGATTGTGTGGATAATTCTCTGCACTTCTGTGCAGGGTGACCACCGTGGCAATGGACCCCACGAAGAGGGCGGTGATGGAAAGGACAGGGGCCACGGGGGCCTCGCAGAAAGTCAACTTTTCTTGGGACCACGCGAAAGCGGGAGCCGCAAGTTATACAATGAGAACGTTAACTTTGCCTTCCGTCTCTACAGACACATTATTTCCCGACCTGATTTCCAGTCAAAGAACGTCTTCTTCTCCCCGCTGAGCGTGTCGCTCGCCCTGGCTGCTCTTTCTCTTGGAGCAAGGGGCCAAACACACGAGCAGCTCTTCAGGGGCCTCGGCTTCAACGAGACAGAAATCACAGCAGAGGAGGTGAACGAAGCCTTCCACCAGATCCTCCTGGAGCTCAACAACAAGACAGATGTAGATCTTTCGGTGGGCAGCGCTCTGTTTATGCACGACACCTTCAAGCCTCACCCAGAGTTTCTGGACAACTTGAAGCGTTATTATCTCTCAGAGGGCTTCACTGCAGATTTCACCAAGACCTCTGATACAACTGATCTTATTAACAATTATGTAAAAGATAAAACTCATGGAAAAATATCCAGATTGGTTGAAGGTCTGGATCCAAGTGAAGTTATGTATCTAACCAGCTACATGTATTTCAAAGGTAGGTAATGAGATTGAAATTGACGCCTGACTAAACATAACTGTTTCAGCATAACTATTCAGCATCTATTCTTCTTCTTAAAAAAAAAAACACCGTGTCTAATTTGCGTAAAACTATTAAAAATGACCATGACAAAATCTGACATTTTGATGAAACAACTTTATCTTTTAAGGCAAATGGGAGGTTCCATTCGACCCAGAAGATACAAAGGAAGGTTTTTTTCACGTAAACACAACACATAAAGTTCCCGTTCAGATGATGAGGAATTCCAACAGATTTTATGTTTATCAAGACGCGGACGTAAACACGAACGTTCTCCAGCTACATTACACTGATTTTGTCTCCATGATGCTGATCCTCCCTGAACATGGCTTGGAGGCTTTAGAGAAGGTCTTTTCCAGGACTCTTGTGGGGAAGTGGCGCAGATCAGTGAGGAAGATGTAAGTAAAGTGGAAAACCTGTATATCTATAGTCTTAAATCAGAACTGAAAAGTGCATAAATTTGACTTTTTGGATTTCACAGGGACTGTGATGTATATGTTCCCAAATTTTCAATGGAGACATTATATGATTTGAAAGACGTTCTCATCGGAATGGGGATCAGTGACATATTTGGGCCGGGTGCCGACTTGACAGGGGTCGCAGACGGGCCGCCGGTTGTGTCCAAGGTAAGTGTGAATTTGAATGGTTTCATCACTGTTTTAACTGGTGACAATTTCTTCGCCAGTAGGGCTATTTTGTGTGCAGCGGGGACAACTTTTACTCTGCGTTCAACATCTCCTGCTTGTCTCATCAGTCCATTAATTCAGTCAAGTCTCTGTGACTTCAGGTTGTTCAGAAGGCACATTTCCATGTCCATGAGTCAGGATCTGCAGCAGCAACGGGAGCTCAAGGTGGGGCTGGAAGCGGAAGGGTCCCAGTTACCCTGCGATACGACCGCCCTTTCAAGATCATAGTAAGCAACCATAAAACCAAGAGCATCCTGTTCATGGGAAAATTTGTAAATCCCTCAGAAAAATAAACAAACAAATAAATCTGAACAATTGGTTTGCCTCACAGTTCCATGTTCCACCTCATGTTTGTGTCCCGAACAGCACGAGGGGTTTAGCAGCAAATCTTTACTTTCTGAAAAAAGTTATATAAAGACAAGATAATGTGTTCATTCNAGGCCAAACACACGAGCAGCGGAGGAGGTGAACGAGGCCTTCCACCAGATCCTCCTGGAGCTCAACAACAAGACAGATGCAAAACTTTCGGTGGGCAGCGCTCTGTTTATGCACGACACCTTCAAGCCTCACCCAGAGTTTCTGGACAACTTGAAGCGTTATTACCGCTCAGAGGGCTTCACTGCAGATTTTTGTCCCAAACAGCACGAGGGGTTTAGCAGCAAATCTTTACTTTCTGAAAAAAGTTATATAAAGACAAGATAATGTGTTCATTCTTCATATCAAAATTTAATTTCCGGCTGCTGGGAACGAACTTGTAGATAAAATGCTCCTTAGAAAAAATACAGCGTAAGAATATAATGTTAAATGTTTTAATTTCATTAGCTAGAGTATAACGCATTGATTTTTTTAAAAATAAAAACATGATGTAGAAACAGGTAAAACAGGGTAAGAAAATCAAATACAAGAAGGAACCGCGAGCGGCGAAAGCAAGCCGATTTGTGTCACGCCTCCTCGAATCCTACTGGTCAGGAGTGTGTTTGTGACGTCGCCAACGAGGATGATGGACAGCACGATGGACCAGTGGGAAGCGGGTAGGCAATCCAACAGAGGGCGGCAGAAAACATGTCGGCACGCGGCGGTGGGCGACGGAGCAGGTGGAGGAAAATGTCGAAGTCAGAAGACAAAACTGGACAAAATGACAGAAGTTCCCGCGGAGAGCGAGGACTCCAGCGCTTAGCGCGGGTCTCCGTGAACCTGTGGCGGAGTCGCTGGAAACATGACGACGGGCAGCCGATGACACCCAGTGAAACATCATCTCTGTATTGAATATTTAAAGAGAGTCTCGCCAAACATCTCCTCAGTTTCACCCTGTTTCTCACTGTGGGGCCGCGCGTTGTCTTCCTATAAGGTAAAAACAAAAACTAACGCTTCACTTCTGCCGGCCTGTGTGGTTCGTCGTTATTTGCGTGTTTATTATGTCTTTTCTGCAGAAATGCGCATATTTTCACATTCGGTTCGCGTCAGACTTTGAAAATGTCTTGAAATGTAACTTCGTTTTAAATTTCACGGGTTGTATTGTAAGGTAGGTAGGATTAAGGCATTTTTCCCCGTGTAAACCCATCATTTTGTGCAGTCAGGACTATATATAAAGTTGGTTTTAATATAAATGTTCAAATGAGCCGGATTGCAGAAGCTTTTCTCTCCCCCCCCCCTTTTTTCCCAGAATTATTTTTTTCAAACATGTAAAGACCTGAGTTTCTTGGTGGCTGGAATAAGTTTTCTCTGGAAGAGACCAGGATTCAGGTGTGGAGAGTTTTCCCGGTTGAGGGGAGCGTGTTAAGGCCTAAAGGGATGTTTTCCCGTCTTAGGAGGAAGACCTTCCCCGTCCTCCGAGATGTGCACCAAGTCCCCCGGAGAAGAGAGCGTTTCTTTGTCGCTGACATTTTTGGGGAAGAAAATCCGCAACAGCTCCATTGCTCCCAAGTTGAAGCAAAGTACGTTTGTCTCACGCCACCGGTTGCGTCGAAGTACCCCGGTCAGCGTTCTGGACGTGACCTTGACAACGACCTTGTTGACCAGGTCGCTGCTTTAATGGAATTTACAAATACACGTTATATTTCTGTTTTGAAAAGAGAATAATGCAAAACAGTTCAGTCATACGCAACAGCAGCAAACACGCATAGAACACAAGGTATTTTGTGGGCGACAAATGTAGAGTTGCACAAATATGTTTGACATTTCATAAAATATAGTTATGATAATAAAAGTGCGCTGTTGTGAAACGTCGCTGCAGTATTTGCTGCTGCTGCTCTAAGCTTTGAGATGTTCTGAACTGCAGAATATTGGAGTCTTTCCATGGTAGGAGATTGATTTTTAGGCAGTATTAAGTACAAAGTGAGTCCTGTCTTGGAAAGTGTGTCAGATTTTTTAAGTCATGGTCCATCCCCTGCTTTGTCACATGTCTCAGGTGCTTGGGAAACCTCCGCTCTGGCCACCGATTCTGAGGTTTCCAGCAAGACTTTTAGATCTGGGCACCTCCAGCCGCTTACCTCAAGTCTTGAGGAACTGCCCGGGAGCGTCTCGGAGCCCAGAGAGGAGGTCCAAGGGCAGAGTGCGTGTGCTGTCCACAGCACCCACCTGGACAAGGATCCCGGCACAGGTAACGCGACAGGTTCTCCTCGTCGCGGTTTTCGTCCATCTGCAGGTTTATTAAGTTTTGAGCTGAGGAGATGTGCTTTAAATACCTCACTGGTGTCTTTCCGCTCTTACGGCAGCGTCTCACAAACTCACGTAAATGCGACGTTTCGTCAAGCAGGTAACTGGTAATAAGAACTAAATAAACGTCAAGGCCAAGTTTGAGAAAAGTTCGTTCTCAGTTTGCCAGTTTGGATTTCCGATGTGTAAACATAGGACAAAATGACTTTTAAGCACAATGGAAGGGAAAATAAACTTATTTAGCTTTTTGGAAAAAATAACTTAATTAATGCACAAAATAATGATCTGAATAATTTTCGTGCTGCGTCTAATTGTCGCCTGTGTATAAGTTTCAAGTATACAACTGACTTGATTTTATTTTATTTCATTACACCTTAAATTAGCGAATGAAGGTGTTACTGTAGTAAACGGTGCAGTATTCAGCACTTTAGTACAATTTATTACACTTAAATGATGCTTTTCACCATATCTGGACACCTCCTCCCCCATGCAGTCAGGGAAATCAAGGATGGACTGTATATAAAATAATAAAGTGCTTGTTTGTCCGTGTTTCCTGTTAAAGAGAAAAATGTAAAAATGAGAAATAAAAATAATCATCTGGTTTCAAACAAATTTGAATGAATACTAATTCAATAGAATTATTTCTAATATAGAGATGTAGAGGTTACAACCAGGAGGTGAGGGAGAAAAATAAACTTCTGGGGGTCCGAGTGCCAGCGGCAAGTGAGCTGATCGCTTCATCATTGCAGGGGGTCCTCAGCTCCCAGCAGTATTAGTCTTATGCCTACTGCAAAATAGAAGATTGTATAAAAACTTGATGCTTCTGTTTATGCTGTTTGCAGCAGTCCACCATAACAGCATCTTCACCTCGCACGTATCCAGCAGGGTCCCACACAGGGGGTCTCAACAACCTCCCTCAGCAGCAGGTCCAAGGCCTCCAGTGGACTCCAAGCCAAGATAAAAAGGAGCACTAAGCATTTGTTTAAATGCACGATCACAGGCGAACCCCTACCCCTCCCTGCCCCTATTTTGTTCACGTGAATATTATTTGCACCCAAAATTGATTATCCAGATCGAAAACCCACTTCTGAACCGGGGGGAAAAAATCAAACTGGCGAAAATGTTCGAAATTGGTTGCAAGTCCAGGGGAGAAGATGCAGAGCATCGGGAAGGTGGACGTATTGCTTTAAGAAAGTGGGGTGATGTGACAGTAAACGGTCATTTAAAATCGGACAGCGGTTCGAGCTGCACCCGGACTCTTCCGCTCGGTCTGTGTGGAGTGTGCATGTTCGCCCCCACGTCCGTGTGGGTTTCAACCTGGTGCTCCAGCTTCCTCCCACAGTCCAAAGATGTGTTTCTTGGGGCAAACGTTTCTTATACCTGACAAGTAAATGTTACCCAGATACAGCTGGAACTTTTTTCAGTGACGGCAGACGTTGAGGGCAGGTTTCAACCGACATAAGTGCACCTGCTGAGTAAATTGTGCAGAAAATAAATAAAATCTTCTTCTGCTTTTCAAAACCGGTACAAAATGCAAAGGCTCAAGTCTGAAGAGACACAGATCCAGGTGGGTGTCCTGCAAGCGGTGGTTCAGAAAGGACAGCAGGACTGAGAGAGATGGCAGCCTGGACACCGCTGAAGGTACTTGGTGCAGGGGGGCTCAGCCCAAAATGGAGGCTAGACACCCACCAGCCACTTTATTAGGAACACCATTCTAATACCAAGTGGGATCCCCTTTGCTCTCAGAACAGCCTGAATTCTGGGTGGCATGGATTCAACAAGGTGCTAGAAACGTTTTTGGTCCACGTTGACATGATTTCATCACGTAGCTGCTGCACATTCATGCTGCCGATCTGCTGTTTGGCCGCATCCTAAAGGTGTTCTTTTGGATTCAGGTCTGGTGACTGGAGAGGTCATTTGAGGTTCACTGAACTCACTGTCACACTCAGAACCAGTTTGAGATGCTTTGTGACATGGTGCATTAAGCAGCTGTTAGAAGATGGGTAAACTGTGGCCAATTTGTGGCTGTGGACGCTAGACATTCCCCACACCATTACACCACCACCAGCCTCTACTGTTGACACAAGGCAGGTTGGGTGCGTGACTTCGTGGCGTTTACCCCGGTTTCTAACACCACCATCTCCATGTCTCAGCAGAAATCAAGGTTCATCAGACCAGGTGACATTTTTCCAATCTTCATCTGTCCAGTTTCGCTGACCCAATGTCAACTGCAGCCTCAGCTTCCTGCTCTTGGTGAGGGGAGCGGAACCCTCCGTGGTCTTCTGCTGTTGTAGCCCATCTGACTCAAGGTTCAACATGTAGTGAATTCAGAGCTGTTTTTCCTGCCACCCGCTGTTGTAAAGAGTGGTAATTTGATTTACTGTGGCCTCCCGGTCAGCTAAACCCAGCCTGGCCGATCTCCTCTGACCTCTCTCATCGGCAAGGTGTTTCCGTCCACAGAAACGCCGCTCACTGGATCTTGTTTGCTTTTCACATCGTTCTGTGTCGACTCTGGAGACCGTTGTGCGTGAAAATCCCAGGAGAGCAGCAGTTTCTGAAATACTCACACCACCCCGTCTGGCACGGCCAAAGTCGCTCGGGCCACATTTTTTCCTTTACCCGTTCTGAGGTTTTGATGTGAACACCGAAACTCATGACCCCCGTCTGGGTGATCTTATGTTGCCACGTGATTGGCCGACTAGATAATTGTTTGAACGAGCAGGTGTGCAGGTGTTCCTGATAAAGTGGCTGACGGGATCTTGGTCGTACTGTGAACACCTAGTATGCGGTTAGAAACATTCTTGTGACTTTTCAACTCACTGGCTAAAGGTTCTCCAGTAGAACTAGTTCTAAAAGTCATTTATTATTGACATTGGTCAACAACGTGGTCAATGAAGCTGCCCTTTTTGGGCCACGTTTGCCAATAACATTTTGACCCATCACCCTGACGGTAAACGGCAATGACCGTATAACTAGTATAAAAAGGTTAACTTACTGTATGACTAGTGGCAGAACTTGAGAAACCGGTTAGGTGTCTTCTAGATAGACGGCGCACTGGGTCCTCTTCTCACAAACGTTTGGGGGCGAATCTTCCAAATGTTTTTTTTTCGTGCCGATGATTTGAATTTGACGCTTGTTTTGTTCTTTTGTTCAGTTCTATAGCAACGATGCTGTTTTCCGCTTTCGGTTTTTGCTTAAGAATCGGGAGCTTCCGCAAGTCGTACCACAAAAGCCAAACAAGTGAGTGGAAGTGACCCGGAAGGCGCTGGCGAAATAGAGATATTCATTCCATACGAATCTGCCAAGACGTACGTCATGCAGGTATGAAATCTGTGTTTTTCATTCCTGCTTGGGAAATAAAACATCTGCGCTTAATGAGGAAATATTGCTGGTTTGGCAAATTGCTTATCCTTTGTTTTCTTAGAAATTGACTTTCCTCCACTGTCTAATACCGAGAGAGCAGTTTCTCACAGATGACCACTCGGCACAGATGGAAATACTTCATGCTAAGAGCAGAACTGTATCAACTGCAAATTTTGTCTTTATTTGCAAATTACCTGCAAGACGAAAAGCTCCGAGGCGGAAGTCGGTTAAGTTTGGCATCTTTTTCATTTTTCCTGTCGTATTTCAACGGGATGTAACGTTGTTCCTTCATCAACAGATTATGGAAGACGTGAGTCTCATGAAGAGAAGACATCTGGAAACAGTCCGGGGGCTTCAGGAGAGGCTCCTCACTGCGGCTAAAGATAATCAAGTGCTTAAATCTTATTTCAGCTCATTTATGATAAACATGTGATTTCAAAGTGCACAATTTACAAAAAAAAAAAAAAACCAAGATATTTCACATACATGTTAAGATGAAAGTTTTACTGCTTTGCATGTGTAGTGCAATTAAATGTGTAGAACATTTAATTAACTTTTAATTCTTCACGATCCTTTTTGCCTTATTTGCTTATTTTTTTCTATTTAGGAGAAAACTGCACAGAAGATTACAGCTCATTACCAGTGCAAACTGAATGAACTAAAGAAAAGTCTGGATTTATATAGGGACTGTGTGCAGAAAAAAAATGTCTTCTGGGAAAACCAAATGAAGGTGGGCTTTTGTTGCCGGAGAACGTTTTGTTTATGGTGTATATTCTTACTAAATATCCATACCAGCACAGTATTACCGTGGCATTCACCCCTGAAAGCGTGTCAGATGCTTTATATTGCGGTGCACATTTCACGTGTAAGTTACTGATATGCACACAGGAGGCGAGAGGTTCACAGCCCCACTTCAGTCTTACGGCATGTTAAATAAAGGGAATAGAGATGTGTGTCAAAGTTACCCTCCATCCGCCTCTTTGTTTCACACAAAAAAGAACAATTTAAATAAATAGGTCTATTTTTTAAAAAATGAAATGTGCAATAAATGTGGTGACGCGGCGCAAACGGGTTCAGACAAAGCGAAGCACGTCTGGCTTCCGATAAACTCTGTTGTGTTCTGTTAGGAATTTATTGCAATACACACAGTATTATTTTATTATAGTAGCTGTACACTACCGTACGGTGTTTATTTGTAGATTTTTAATTTTATTTTGATTTATTTTTAATTTTATTTTGATTTTTATTCACGCTTGGATTTTTTAAATTGTGGATAAGCTTTGGGGAAAAATTATTAGAACAAAAATTTCGATATAGAGAATTCAGACACCAAGGAATTGTGGTTGTGTGTGCGTGTGTGTGTGTGTGTGTGCGTGCAGTGTGTTTTGTTTCCGTTTGCCTCTGTCGGTTTTAGCATGACTGCGCTGCAGATTTTCTCCAAAGCACCATCACAAAATACTTTACAAATCAGTGACAAACACTGATCAAATGGGAGAAAGAGCTGAAATAACATCTTTTGATGATACTTTCATTTAATTTCAGTTTTTCTGAGGGAAAAACCGCGTTAATTTCTTTATGAACACCGTGTTCTGCATTTTACCGAGAACCCACAATCATATTTACCTCTGCTCTTCTACCTAGACCCTAAACAACCTCAATCAAAAGCTTCTGGAGGAGAAAACTGCCCTTGAAGAAAAGAACCTGGCTGATACTGTTAGATGGGAGAGAGAAAAGGTCAGATTTCTCCGGTTCTTTATCCGGCAACAAGTGACCTTAAGTAAAAGCATCAGTTTACACACAGGCTGTGCTATAATACAGCGAATTTGTCAGCATTACCCACCATGTTATCCTGTCCCACAAATAAACCTCGGGAAAATCTCCCGTTGTTTTATTGATTCCTGGAGAACTTAAAGAGCCGCTCGATTTACACAAAAGACACCGCTTGTCCATAACCCGATCGGCCTGGCAAACAAAGCAAAATATAACTACACAAAGTTTGCTTTTTTTGCTGATTCCTTAATGAAACGGGTGGCATATTTATTATAGACAGGAATTCTGGAGATGTTTTCCACAAGGCTGGACCTGCTCCACAAGCACCAGGCGTCTAGTAAGTATGTTTGTTTGTGTGTAAATAAAGCTTTAAGGTTCATATGTGAGAATTTGTTAATCTGTAGTTCTTTGAATTTATGTAAAATGTAAATTAGGCCTTCCGCACGATCGCAGGTCTTTTCCGTTCAGACTGTGACACACGGGCGTCTCTTTGGTCCAGGCGGTGCTCGGGGTCTTACAGCTTTCGTCTGTTTTCCCATATTTACAAACCAACGTGAATTGCAGACCAGTGTCTCGGTCCCAGCAAATAATGAATACAAAATAAAAACTGGCTACCGAGCAACTAACAAGCAAGCAGTAACAAATGAAAGTAAAAGCCCTGATGAGAAATTCAGGAGACCCTCAAACAGCTTCTCATTGTGATAAAATTGACGCCTTAAGTTGAACAGTCCACACAGTCAGTTTTAACAACCAAAACATTGCAACTCGCAAAACCCTCTCAACTGTAGGTGAGGTTTAAAAGCCACAAACGGCCCATTTCCCTTAGCTTGGTCCCTTTATGTAGCCTCTCACTTTGGTGAAGCTGCTGCTGGTTAAGGTTAGGACTAGGATTAGGGCCAGGGTTAGGATTGGGATTAGGATTAAGGTTAGGATTGGGGTTAGTATTAGGACAAAGGACAGGGTTGGGGTTAGGATTAAGGTTAGGATTGGGGTTAATATTAGGACAAAGGATAGGGTTGGGGTTAGGATTAAGGTTAGGGTTGGGGTTAGNGACAAAGGACAGGGTTGGGGTTAGGATTAAGGTTAGGATTGGGGTTAATATTAGGACAAAGGATAGGGTTGGGGTTAGGATTAAGGTTAGGGTTGGGGTTAGGACTAAGGTTAGGATTGGGGTTAGTATTAGGACAAAGGATAGGGTTGG